>VXCM01000648.1:30463-99864 GCA_014773175.1 Lucifuga dentata
ATCCCGCCCCTACCCCTCCCCCTCCCCTTTGGCTTCCCAATATGCACCATTCTACCTCCTGAGCCTAATGCCATGTGGCAGGGCTGGCACCTCTTTGTCCAAAAGGATCCATCATGTCACACACACATACTCACACACGCACACACACACTCAAAATCTCAACAGTCTTGCATAAATTCAATTCATGTGTGAGTTATTTAGAGTCAGAATTAGAATCTTTCCTGTCGGCGACATCTGGAGGACAGTATTTACATGCGGTGTTAAAAGCAGGTTTGTTGAAAAAAAAAAATCACACTGCATAAATTGTCACTGAGGAATAAATATGGATGGGAACTTTTGACATAAATGATGGAGTTTTGTTTGATGAAATTGTGGCATTTATTTTTTTGGATCAAGCTCAATTTTTGCAACTTTTCTCCTGTGAATGCAACGCGTCGGACCCATGGAGGTGTTGTTTGCTGGTAATGTCACACTCAAAACTTTCAACACGGATCGTCCATTGTCACAGAATGCTGTCCTGTATGACAAAAGGGACACAAATTATAAAGACGACGATTATAAAGACAACACGTGGAGGAGGAGAGCTGAGAGCTTCATTATGACAATGGTTGATCCCCCGCTCAGCAGTTAACCAAAAACGGTTGTGTAAACCTTTAATTCTTCTATCAAACATGGAAATTCTCTGTACTCTTCATATTGGACACACCTAGAATCTTTCCTTTTCTCAAGAAAACTCAGGATCAGCTCATCATCATTTGATGTTAACTCCATTTCCTATACATAATGTATTTTGGGGGGGTTGAACTGATATATTTTCCAAAATCACGCCGTGTTTGGTGAAAGTATATTCGCAACAAACGTGCAATTTCATGCCATTTATTTGCATCGGTATGTATGCATATATTGTCTTTATTGTCTTTATTATTTATGGGTTCCCATTAGCTCCCACTTCAGCAGTTGCTAGTCTTCCTGGGGACCACAAATTTTAAAATACAACAATTTTAAAATACACAATTTCATAAACAAAAATAGAGTTAAAAACATACAAACAAGAAATCTAACAATAACACAGTAATACAAATACAATGAATATCATCATAAAAACATGACCCAAAAACAACACCAAATCAATCATATTTGCATTTTAAATAATTTCTTACTTGTTTCCTAAAAATATAAATATTTGTGTGTTGTTTAAGAAATTCTGGTAGTCCATTCCATGCCACACAGGACATATAGATTTTAGAGTGTGCTAAGAAGAGTGTGCTATGCATATATTAATATGCGGTCCTCCAGTTTAATTTGTCTAGCTACATTCTTTGCTTTTGTTTCTATATCTATGATTGTTTTCCTCTGCGTTGTTCTGCAATAGAGTACGGAAGATTTATGAGAGGTTCCGGTACTCTGAAAATGTCCCGGTACTCTGAAAAGAAAATCACAGAGCTCCACTTCAAACACTGGTTACAGACCAATAGTTAGTTGTTGAACACTGAAGGGAAACGGAGTTGGAAAAGTTTATGAAGTTCTAGCTTTGTATGAAGGGAAAAGCAGCACACACCATAAAGTCCAGTCTGTTCCGAACAGGCACATTTTGAACTGGCACTGAACTTGTTTGGTTTAATTAGAAGGGGAGAACAAACATCTGTTATACTTCCCTTTACCACCAGGGGGTGCTAATGACACTTGGGTCAGGTTAAATACTCTAATATCTAAAAAATGATAGCAGCACAAACAAAAAATTTAACAACACAAATCACAAATGACCGAGACTATTTTTCCAGAGTTTTTAGTTAGTTTGTGGAGGCATAACTTCACTCAGGTCCAGACAAATCATATGCTTACTCTTCTAGAAGGTTTAATAAAGAGCTATGTGATTTGAGGTAAATTCTTTGTCGAGAAAACACGTTTAATTGAGCTCAGGATGCTAATGAGGTAACGAGTTTGCACGGCGCTGGAAGTAGAAGTGTATTGATGAGCCACACAACAGATTAAATCACAATCCGCAGTCACGCCGTTCTGACTTTATCGCCTTGTGTTCCAACCCGCCTCATTTCCCATGAGCTTCCCCCCCANCCCCCACCCAAAAAACAAAAACAAAAGCAGCTGCTATTTAGAGAAAACCTGACCCACACAGAACCAAGGGCTGCTATGAACTAGATGAAATTGTTCAACTTTGCTTAACGAGTTTTAAACTTGTTTGATGAAAGTTTGGAGAAATTTGGAATTTTATTTGAGACAATTACCTGTACAGAAGCCTAAAGTTGTGCTTAATTAGCGAGATATGTTTTATTATGTGAATGTTTTTCAGAAGAGGAAATGTGTTTTCTGGAGTTGTAGCTGTAGCAGGTGTTCCAGTAATGGGGATGTTTGTCAAAAGATCCAAGAATATTAAAGCTTTTTGTTGTTGTTATTGTTGTTTTTGATCCTCTGATTTGTTTCTCAGTTAATTTAGAAGCAGTTTCCAAATGAAAGTGGATTTTACTGTACTGCACTGATTGCAGATCGAAAATAAATTGAAACTCTGTTCACTCTTTGAAAAAAAAAAAATCCAATGGAGGTTATGCTCGGTTCAATGCGTACATGATGCTAGATGAGCTTCGCTGTGCGTTTCTATATCATTGTATCCGCTCACGTCACCTGAAACAGGGAAGGGCGGCCAAAAGCTGCAAATCAGTGTGTACCCCATGGGCGAAATCTGTCACACAAGTGCCAAAGCTGGCCAAGCATTAAGGTTGGAAATTAAAGATGTGAGAGCAAGAATATGCTGACTACCGGTTAAAAATCAAACGCAATTTTCACAGCTAAGGGTTTGCTTGATACTTAGAAAAACCACAGGATCAATGCGGGTTTATGAGGATGCAAAGCTGGGAGGAGAGGATCAAATTAAGAGCTGTTTCCGCCTTTAAGTTACAACTTTAGCACATTCTGATGCACTAAATCTATAGTGTGTAATGTAATAGATACTGTAAATCTTCTTCAGAGCAAAAAAAAAAAAAAAAANTGTTTGAGCCTAATATATTCATTTTCATACACATAAGGTTACTGACAATCATTTCCCAAAGGATAAAACCATATTTAAGCTTTCCTGACATTTTGTAAATTCTCTTAATCTTTCAAAATCAAATATTCAAGTGATACACCCACCTTAAAAATCCATGTTTCTCCTGCTAATAGTTACACAGCCTTATGAAGTCATGGTCCTTTAAATTTTTCCATAAACACAGGTCTTCTTTTGGGACTATATTCACCGGTGGAGACATATTCACTCCACACTTTTTATTGTGCTTAAACGCTAAAATTATGTAACTTCTAAAAAAACCCTGAATACACGTCTTGTTGGTGATGATGGATTACCTATCCCAAGAACGTTTCAAGTATCAACAAGCTGATTTTAATAGCGTACCAGAATGAAGTGAAACCAATGGAGGTCTGGAAGGCAGGAAAAACATTTTTAAGTTACAGTTCCAGTAGTATCCTTTGGGAAATGATTGTCAGTAATGTTATGTGTATAAAAATTGAATATATTAGGCTCAAACATGCAANGAAATGATTGTCAGTAATGTTATGTGTATAAAAATTGAATATATTAGGCTCAAACATGCAAAATGGTGGTATGGTCCTTTAAACGCCTCCCCAGGAAGGTCTCCAGGATATACTTGATATGTATATTTGAATTAAGAGTATGTCTGGTCATTTCCTTTCTTGCTTTCTTTCTCTGATTTCATTCTTTTCCTCGTTATTTTATCTTTGCTGCAGTTGTCGTTAAGCACAGTTTTACAGGTAATGAGAAGATGGAATTTTATGATCTATATTCAGTTACTGTTGAAATGTCGGAAGTGACCCTATTCTTATTTCTTATTATTTCTGAATAATCCAAATGTATTTCTAATGTTTGCCACGAATCAGTCCAGGCAGCATTTTAGCCGCAACATATTGAAAGGTAGACATAAATACTTCCAACATTTTTAATTATGATCTTCATAGCATTTTCACACATTAGTGAGAATGCCTAAAACACAGTTTAAATAATGGCCTGTTGATGGTGTTTGAGATATGGCAAAGCAAAGCTCAATGAGTTTTTCTGGCAGATTGAAACCCTGAGGACTTAATCATTAATTAGACTCCCTCTGACTTTTCTCCCTTTTGTCTCATTATTGACTGTGCATATTAATTTCTCTGCACTTTGATAAACATCATAATCAGCCAGCTTTGGTACCTGAGACACATCCACATCAGATATTTTTTTTTAGTATTCTTTTCCACGTTCATGCAAATCCAGCCCTTCTTTTCTTCTCGCTGAGCAGAATGCCAATTAACACTGATGTGCAAAAATACTGGGTTTGTTATGCAGCGCGAGTGGTAAAATGTTATTTTCACATGCCTGATAATTTTGTGTTTTTTTTTGTTTTGTTTTTTTTCCATCATTCGGCCATGTACGTCTCACCTACCTGTTCCCAAACTTCCACATTGATGCAAACTTGCACTCAGCTGCAACAAGATTTCACACGTCTATTTGACAGGGCTCCTCTGGTGGAATTCTGTATTTTTTCAGCCGTGACATTTACCTCTGCACAATGAAACATGTACAAGGATGTAAAACATTGTGTTATTTTGCGCTGACAGCTGGGAGCCTGCAAACCACAGCAGGAGTAGGCATGAGGGGAATGTGCTTTTCTTGCACCAGTCAAGTCCTTGCCCAGAGTCACCAGGTAGCTTTCAAATGCTCCATCTCCGCTTTTGAACGTTGTCAGGGGTTCAGCAGCACTCTAAACAAATGGAAATGAGCATAACAGAGGAGCATACTAATCACCACTCTGTTGTGTCTCCAGAGTGCGGATAAATGTTAAATGTTAAAAAAAAGAAGTTGTTATTAAATGAGGAAATGAAGCAAGATAAAAGAACAATATTTGAAATCAAACAAAGAGTTCTGTTAATTTCTTTCTGCACAGATGGAAACTCCACAATAGGGAGAAGGATAAGCTTCTAAAATTAAAAAAAAAAAAAAAAAAAAAGATCACAGAATATGATATAATATCACAGATATTGATTTTCAAGACAGGGAATCCTGGGCTGCTGAAGCAAAGGATGATGGGAGAATTTCCTTAGTGGAGACTCTCATAAAGGGTGTTAGGACTCGCCCATGAGGGTGGAGGAGCCAACTGACGTGGTTTGGGTGTTTGATTAGGATGTCTCCTGGAGACCTTCCTGGGGAGGCATTTAAAGGACCATACCATCCATTTTGCATGTTTGAGCGTAATATATTAAATTTTCATACATGTTATGTTACTGACAACCATTTCCCAAAGGATAAAACTGTATTANTAATATATTAAATTTTCATACATGTTATGTTACTGACAACCATTTCCCAAAGGATAAAACTGTATTACAGCTTTCTTGATATTTTGCAAAATCTCTTAATCTTTCAAAATCAAGTATTCAAGCAATACACCCATCTTTAAAATCTGTGTTTCACCTACTAATAGTTACACAGCCTGATGAAGTCGTAAAAAATTTTCAATAAACACAAGTCTTCTTTTGGGACTATATTCCCTAGTGGAGACATACATTCACTCCATGCTTTTTATTGCACTTAANCTTCTTTTGGGACTATATTCCCTAGTGGAGACATACATTCACTCCATGCTTTTTATTGCACTTAAATACTAAAATGACATAACTTCTAAAATAGATATGCTGTTCGCGATGATGGATTACTATCCCAAGAACATTTCAGGTATCAACAAGTTGATTTTAATAGCATACCAGAACGAACTAAAACCAACGGCATTCTGGAAGGTAGGAAAAACATTTTTTAATTTGCTGTTCTAGTAGTATGTTTTAAGAAATGATTGTCAGTAATGTTATGTGTATGAAAATTGAATATATTAGGCTCAAACATGCAAAATGAGTGGTATGGTCCCTTAAGGAGGCGCTTCCAGCTGGGAGGTGATCATGGGGCAGAACAAGAATACGGGATTATACTGTATATCCTGGTGGACATGGCTTGGGAGATGGTCATCTGCGCTACTTTGATTACCCTGTTGCCTCCATGATCCGGACCCTGTTAAGTTTGAAAAATGCCTGGATGTGATGGATGGCTCTCAATCAGATCTCTGCAAACTGTTTTCATTCGGAAGGCATGAAAGTCTGAAAGAGACAAGTGGGAAAACTTAGTTAAGTTTGCCCATCGTGATAGTTGCGTAAATCCCACCCTTTACCCTTTGAAGTAACACAACCACTGACATAGAACCAGTGAATATATATACTGACAGAAAAATGTTCTCTGCAATAAAACCAAAAAGGCACAGGGAACTCATCAAAACTATAAAGAAAAACCAACAATTTGACAACAACCTGTCAAATTAGCTTCGCTGCTGTTTCCAAAGAAATTCTATTTTAATTAGTCCTCCTCAATGTGAAAAAACAGTTTTATGTGTCCATTCCATCTTCTTCTTCCCATGGAAGAATGCACCTTGATTGTGGGCCAAAAACTGCAGTTGTCACTTCATGTGGTGTCTTAATTTGAGCTGTTTATTTTAAGCTTCATCTGGGAGCTAAAGGAAGGAAAGATCAGAGGCAGCACCAACATCCATTGTGAGAATTCCTGCTGCCTGTTGAGCTGCAGTTAATCACCAAAATTATGTGCCTAATTTGCTCATTTGCAGCCTCTATTAGCATACCAGCCCCGAGTCCAAATGAAGGGTTCACACAGACCCCCAGTCGCTCATTTCCTTTTTCCTTCCATTTTCTTCCTCTGTTGCAATAATTCTGCCTCATTCTTTTAAAATGTGATTTAGGGGATAAATTAGTCTGCGGATTTACACTGTGCAAATTTAATGAAAAGCTTACAAAATTCTGAACAAATAAAACAAGTCAAAACATGAATCATTTCCTCTAAAGGTCTTTTTCAGCATTCTGGCTCCTGTTTCATCTTTATGTTTTTCAGAAAAGATCAGTATTATTACACTTAAGCCCTCTTTTTTAAGCCCCATTTACAATGAAATGAAATGTTTAAAAAATTACATCCAAATGGTTTTATTGCATGAAACACATTTACAAGGATAATTACATTTGCTGAAATCACCATGGATGTAAATGTTTAAGGTCAAAACTTAATAACTTTAATTTCTGGATTTAGCAAAGCAAAAGCATGTGCCAAAAAAACCTTCAAAGCTCCCCTCCAGAGATCCTTCAATGATTTCCTTTTTTTTTTTCTTCTTCCCCTCTTTAGAAACTCTTTGCACGGGAGAAAANAAAAAAAAAAAAAAAAGCATTAAAGCAAAGTGCAATTGAATTTCCAGAGAGTTCAGTTCACAGGTGGTGTGTATTACCAGGGGATCTGTATTCGCTAAGATCCGGCTGGCACGTTGCTCTGGAAGATTTTACAGACATGAAAGCAGGATTAAAATCGCTGATGATCCTTGCAATTTCTGCAAATCGCTCACAGTCTTCAGGTGAAATTAGTCCCTCGTGGATAGGGCTTCAGATGTAATAGCAACCTATGTAACAGATGAGCCTGTGGAGAAAATAAGACTTAGGAAAAACAACAACAACAACAACAAAAAAAGCTGTTGCTCCTCCTTTCCGCCCTCTACCAGGGCGGCTCATGAACTTGGCACCAGTTGTTGCTGCACAGCCTCTTACACTGCCGGGATTGTTTAATGAAGCACGAGCGGGCTCGCTGACAAGCATGGTTAGCAAGAAACTGACAAGTGTGGCTATGACATGCCTTGTCTTACCTACCTAGTGGGAGGTAAGGGCGAATGTTCTTATTCTTTTGAGTGTTTCGTTGTGTGTGTGTGTGCAAGCCTGGATGCGTGGTTCTGTGTTTGTGTAAGTTGAAGAAAGGGAAAGACAAGGGCGGCTGAAAGGATTCTGGAGTGCTTTACGAGTCCTGACATATCTATCTAAGAAAGCCTAGTCAGAGCTGGTCAGGTGTGTCGGGGTGAGCGGTGCCTGGGTCAGCGCGCCCACGTCTCAGGAGGACATGTTACTTAACCTTCCCGAGAACCCCTGCTGACACCGAAGCAGCTCACGGCGAAAGGCCAGCGTAGGCACGTCTGAACTGTTTGTCATCGCAACCCAAAACGTCTGCCTTGTTTACCAAAAGGCTCCACATTAAAATGTTAAATGGGTGTGTCGTGCTGATTTCTTGTTTATTGTAGAAGTTGAAATTGTGCAAGAAGTTTCACTAACACTGGCCTTTTCATTAGGGAGCAGTGGAGAAAAGTGTTGGAACTAATTTGCATAAGGAACCAGAATGGAGCTGATTTGCTATCTATGACCCTGTCAGCATAACCCTTTAGACATCCATATCATAAATTCAGAGGACTTTCAACCCATGTTACTGACATATGAGAATATGAAGTGCATCTCAAAGTACTTGTTTTATGATGGATTAGAACTCAGAGCCAAACAGGCCCTTTATCAACCCCAAATGAAACTGTATTAATATTATCATGTCAGAGAACAAACAATGAATTCTTGTTTAAGGTAGAAGGAGCCAAATTCATAAAAAAAAAAAAAAAAAAAAAATCATGCTAAGTATGCAGTGTTACACTAATTACTCACCGTGATAATTGAAGCTCATTCATAAAGCTTCTCTTACTTTAATCAGAGTACCGTGTCACATTAAAGGACCATATCATCCATTTTGCATGTTTGAGCCTAATATGTGCAAATTTCATGCACATAATGAAACCGACAATCATTTCCCAAAGCATACTACTGGAATAGTGAGTTAAAAAAAAAAAAAAAAAAAAAAAAAAAAAAAAAAAAAAAAANCCAACAAGAAGTGTAATCAGGTTTTTTATAGAAGTTTTGTAGTTTTAGTGTTTACGTGCAATAAAAAGCGTGTATGTCTCCACCGGGGAATATAGTATTTATTGAAAAATTTAAATGACTGTGACTTCATAATTTTGCATAACTATTAGCAGGCAAACATGGATTTTTAAGGTGGGTGTATCACTTGAATCTTTGATTTTGAAAGATTAAGAGATTTTGCAAAATGTCAGGAAAACTGAAATACGGTTGTATCCTTTGGGAAATGATTGTCAGTAACATAATGTGTATGAAAGTTGAATATATTAGGCTCAAACATNATCCTTTGGGAAATGATTGTCAGTAACATAATGTGTATGAAAGTTGAATATATTAGGCTCAAACATGCAAAATGGTTGGTATGGTCCTTTAAGGTAGAATTGTTGTAAAGGTGTGACATAGGTAAAAGCCAGTGAAGATCAGCGTGTTAATGAGCTGCTTCATATTAAAGAGCCACAATTTATCCTGATTCTTCTGGTGTTAAAGCGACATTGATACGTTAAATCAGCAAAGGAAACATAAATTCTGCTTTAGAGCTCCATATTTTAAAAGACTGACACTAAAATAAAGATAAACGACACCAGATGAGAAGGTCAAGGCTCAAAGAATGTTGAGGTTAAGTATGACTTAAAGAAATGAAAGCTCATGGATCAGCAGCGTAGCTTAAGAGCAAGAGGGTCCTGGGTTCAAATCCAGCATGCAGGTTTGCTTACTATACCTCATATTTCCATCTGCCTGAAGAATAAATGTTTCGTTTCACCTTAAAGCTTTTTGACTCCTGTATAATCTGCACTCAGCCCACTGCCATCCAAAATCACAAAACAACAAACTAGACACAATATGACGTGTCCTGCTTCACTGACAAAAACAACATTTTTTATCATTTCTTCTGCATATTCACATGATGCTCCAAAGCATCACCTCCCTGCTACTCAGTTTAATCTATAACACACTCTCAGACAGTGATGCATCATGGGTCATCACGCTATCCAAACCATGGTGACCCACTGAACTTCTCCTCTCAGAGTTTCTTTGGTCCTCCTTCACCCAATCGTATCCTACTACCTCGGTATGGAGGTGACAGCACAGAAAGCGGGGGCTACATTAGCTCTGATAAGGTCATCTATTCAACAGTAGAGTAGGCCATAATCTTCCCTGACTTGACCTTTCCAACACAGATTAACTCCATTAGTAATGCAGGAGAACGCTGCAGATGAGCAGCCTGTCACCGCAGCAATGCTTTCTCGTCCTGAGGAAAACGAAATGGGATTGCATCCATATATATATATAACTATATGAGTGTAAAGACTCAGGAATGAAAAGCCTCTGAGCGCTGAGGCTCTCTGGCAGGCAGAAATAATGCAGTCACACCAATTGTGCACAGGCCTCACCCTAAGGTATGCCTGGATGTGATTCATGTGTCACAATGAGTCTGTGTGATTTCCACTACATCAGCATGGGCTGAAATTTACCTGATTTCTTCTCCGCATTCATGCACCTGTGACTCAGAACCAATGAAAGGTCCGGGAGAAGATGAAGGGGAGGGAGGATGTTTTTGCATCTTGCCTCACAGCAGGGGAATATTGTTCAACTTCGCAGGATGATGGGAATATCTGGAGCCTCGTCTCTCCGCTGTCCCTCTCCGACAAAGCAATCAAACATTTCCACCACGACTGGCATGCGTTACAAACTCCAATTTCTCTCTAGAGTTGTGATTGCAGGTCAGAGAGTGCTTGATGCAGCCGTCACGCGAACGCAACGCTGACAACGTGTCATTGAGAATAATGGAGAACAGATTGTAGTTTAGATCGCAAACCTCATTTGTACGACGACTGGCTCGTGCTCTTTCCGTTCTCCACTCTTCAATCTGCTCACGCTTTCATCTATTTTTATTTTGCACGGAGTAGAATGTCAGCCAGAACATCTCTCTTTCCCCTCTCTCTGTCAGTCTGTTTGTCCTTTTCCCTGTTGGTCCGACACTAATTGCCTTGCCTGCCTTGCCCTGTGTCTGTCTGAACAACGGTGGTGTTAATGAGATGGGACTCGCTATTTTACTGGTGTCTCAACCCAGTGTTAGTGTCATAATGGCAATTACCACCTGCCACAGTTATGTGAGACAGCTGGCAGTCTCTCCGGGTCCGCGCACATGCAAATCAAGGCACGTTGATACCCTCATTGCCGCCTTGCATGTTTACATCTCATTTCCAGGGATCATGAATGAGTTTGGCGAGCTTCCTTCTCACAATAAGGGCACCAGACATTTGTACTGCACCAAAGCCTTTATTTCCACTCACACAATGTGTGTCCGTGGGTCTGTTCGTGCGATTCCACTTGCTTCATACTGCCGCTGTTTTCTTCAGTTGAAAGATAATGGGGAGCTGCTGGAACGAGGATGGGAAATGGATGCTTTGTTAAATGAGTTTAGCCTTGCTTCTTTTTAGGCGCAGTGGAATCCTTTTGAAAGTTGAAGAAAGTTGGGCTTTTTAGAATTGATCAGTCTCCGCGAAGACAAGATTGGGAGTTACATGCAATTGGAAGGAGCTCCACTTTCATGCCAAACCCAGCAAAAGAAAAAAAAGAAATACACAGAAATCCAAACTGATGAACCATGCCTGGAGGCACAGCAAGCAGTTCTGGAGCTCTTGAAACAATAATGTTTTGAGCATGTATAATACTCTATGCTGCTACTTAGTTTTGGCTAGCTCTAAATTAAATTACCACTTTAAACAGCATATTAGGCCATATAAGACAAAAAAAAAAAAAANAAAAAAAAAAAAAAAAAAAAAAATGAGGGGGACATCATTTTACGTTTTAAAAGTCTGTATGTTTATGATAATTTGATGATTTTGCGTTAAAAGCACAAGTATTTCATTATTGCTAAATCCGATGGAAAAGTATAATTTAATAAGGTCGTACTGCAGGCATAGTCACAACGTGAGGTGGTTCCTCCTTTCTCCTTATTTTTCTGCGTTTTAAAGACTCGCAAATTTAATAAGGTGTAATTTAATAAGGTCATCTACTGCAGGCACAGTCACAATGAGGCGGTTCTGATTGCCCCTTATTATTTTTCTGAGTTTGAGTAATACGCTTCGGACAAATGTAGGCTGAGAAGTCATGAGTGCAGCCCTTTGTGACCCTTCTTATTTATTTTAAAGGGGAAAAGACCATATAAAACAAGGAAACTTGGACTGGATACCTCAGTTAGATAATTTGCGACTTTTTAAACTCGCAAATTTACCAGTTTTTAAACTCACAAAGGTAAAATTAGAATCTGATACAAGACCATCAAAAAATATGGCTTCAAATGACCTCAGAGGTAGATCTACACCAGTGTTAACAAAAATGAACTTCAGAAGCTTTACAGCTTGTCTATTTCAGAGCTGTGCAATTGAATTACATTCAATTTTATAGTTGTAACGAATAAAACTGGCAACTCTGTGCATTTTGGATTAACAAACAAAATGCCACATTGGCCTTTTCATTATGTTAGCACAAACTGTGTTAAATGCAACACTTGCTGCAGTATTTGTGTATGGATGCGCATACACATGCACGCACAGGCTGGTGTGTGAGTATGTGTCAAACCTACTGCACTGGGCAGTCGTTCACAGAGTCTAGGCAGTCTAAAAGCCGGAGAGTGGCCTTTGGCAGTGCCAAAGGCAATATTCCCTTAAGGACATAAGGGAGAACAGAGGAGCATGCAGAACAGAAAGAGGAGCGCGAAGGGAGTAGATAAAGAGGAGCCGTAGAACAGAAAGAATGGGAGACCGATAGAGCAAGGGGGATTGAGAGTGTATGATTTTTTCTTTTTTCTTTCTTTTTTTTTTTTTTTTTTTNTTTTTTTTTTTTTTTTTTTTTACCTGCAGCCTCAATTTTCCTCCTCCTCCTCCTTTTTTCTGAATCTGCTGCTGCTCCCAAGTTGACAGCTGAGGTCAGACAAAAGACCCAGTAAAAAGCCCTCTGGCATTCTTACCTCGCGCTGCCCGTCAAAAAACCCATGAAATAAACACAAACATGAATGAAACACTGAAAAATAGAAGTAAGCTAAGGCTGGAGAAATGGCAAGCCTTTTAAACAGAGAGAAAAGAGAGAAAGAGAGAGAGAGAGAGAGAGAGAGAGAGAGATNAAGCCTTTTAAACAGAGAGAAAAGAGAGAAAGAGAGAGAGAGAGAGAGAGAGAGAGAGAGATACACAGCAGGTCGACATTCACAAAATGTTTATGTAATGGCTGATTCCATTAGCTGCATGTGCATTGTTACCTTATGGGGTTTGAACTGCAGAATTTGATAAAAGCATTTCGGGGAAGCAGAGGGCGAGCAAAAAGGATAGAACTAAATGTCCCTGACGAAGTTCCTGTGAAGGAGGCAACACATTGTGATTTCTACTTTACCAAAGCAGTTTTTCCTTCTTTTCCCCCTCAATACTTCTGTATGTGTGCACATGCCGGTGTGTGTCCATATGAGTGTTAATGTGTTAGCATTCACTATTTTCATGGTTGGTGGAACAAGTAAATGGAGTTAGTGCCACAAGTCACAGACTGTAAAAGCAGTTGCCTTGAGTTTGAATTTGTAGTGTTGATAATAGAATACAAGAATGCATTTGCAATTTTTTCCAAATTGTCTCTGTCAACCCATCATGCAAGAGAAAAAAAAAATAATCTTGCCTTAACTCTGATCTCGGATTATAACCTGTGGAAATACACGAATGGAAAGAAAAGGGAAATTGTTAAACAAGTCTTGGAATAATTAGTTGATTTTTAATAGCTTCTAAGTGTGCTTATGGAACTCAAAGTGCTATCATCAAAGATTACTAAGAGTTTTCACTTCCTTTTCACTCTCTATTAACATATCATTATATAACCGACCGTGGAGGGTGTCAGACATGCATGATCATCAAAGTTTAATATTTGGGTGATACGGTGTTAAACTCAGCGTGTAGCCTTATCCAGAAAAGTGTTCAGTTGCTGGAGATGTTTGTCTACAAGGCCCAGGTTCTGGGGTCACCTCAAGATCTTATCCACCCAGCAACCTGAGGGTTTCATGGGTGGGGTGATCCAGTGGGAGATGGAGCACAGGATGTCACTTGACATTAGCCTTAGTTCAGTACGTTCGTGATACCACTTGATCTTCTCTTATGTGTCACCCAAACCAGCTCGGACTTGGTCAAACACCATGTTAGAAAGCAACAGTGTCCATACCATTTCAGAATACCCACACTCCAGGGTGGGGTGAAAAGCCTGCAGTCTTAGAAAGGGGAGAGATTGTTAACAGGGTGTGTGTGTCTTTGTGTGTATGTCTTTTGTCACTTTTAATCATATATTGTACACAGCACACTTTCGCTTCTCTCCCTGAATGTATTGCTGAAATAACAAAGGGTTGTACAGTGATGGAAAAACTAAAGAGAGTTTGTGAGAGAAATTAAATCCTTACCCACCTTTCCACCTTTCCACCTCACCACACCTGGACAGTCACTGCATGACGTATCAGACTGTCAGATAAGGAAAGCTGCAACTTTGTTGGATGCAGCCCGTCCTGATTTGACCCTCAGAAAGAGGGTTTCCAACTCTATCTGATGAGCCAAGGCACTACAGTTGAAGCACTCTGAGGCCTTAGCTTTGGTGAGCGGCTCAGGCTGAATTTACACTACAAGTCTTGATGCTCATTTCCAATCTTTTGCCGATGCATATTTTTTTAGTGTATTTACATTTTCTTTTTTTAAGTGGCTCGTATCAGATAGCTTTTTTACATGCTTTGACCTGAAACACTCCAGACACAGTTGCACAAGCACACATTTCTGCGAAGGATATAAACAAAATGCTTCAATGGATGAAGAAAAGAGAACTATAGTATTTACATATGTATTTACATGGGTTAGCAACTTTCAAATGTGGAGAGAAAATTCAGTATTGTTGAGTGAACATTTATCACCAAGACTTTCCCATCAGGATATGTATTTTCATCCAACAATCGCAGAGTGAAGCGGGCGGGATTATGTTATTACACAATTCTGTTTGATATATACAGCATGTCCTCCATTTTTGTTTACATAGAGTGGTCATTGTATTGATCGCTTACATCATTCATATGCGGCTAAGGTAGAACATTACGTAGGAGTTGGAATGGGAAGGAAATCCCCATCCAGATCTGATTTAGATCACAGCTGCACTGGTGGATACCCGATATGTATCTGATTTATTTCCACATATGCAAGTGACCCAAAACGGATCTGAAAATATCCGATTCCATGTGGCTTTTTACCACTTACATCTTCACAAAGCGTATCCATTACCATGTCATGTGAGCAAAAGATCAGAGTCAGGTCGTGTAAATGCAGCCTTACAAACACCAGTGCAAATCTTCAAGACAAAAAGATGAGATCTGCTTTAAAAAAAAAATCAGAAATAAGCGTTCAGTCCTGGAATGTGAAGAACAGGGCTGCTGCCACAGTGTTTTCTAGAGTGGCTGAATTACTGCTTCTACAAGCAACTGTCTAATTAACAATAAAATGTAAATTCAATCTCCAAATCCATAAACAGAGACTCCATTAGGAAAGGTACAGAAAACAATTAGGCAGCAGGAAGCTCAGAAGGAGGAAGCTTGTCAAATCTGAATTGAACAAGTGAGACGAGGAGTTAGCTGTCAGTTTGGCAGGATGTGTTCACCTGAAATGATGTGTGTGACTTTCAGCATTTTGTCAAGCGAGAGACACAAATTCAGTGTGCATTAACCCACAATATGCGACCTTTCACCTTGAGGTAGGAAATGTAATATTAGTCCCACCCGTTTTCACCTCAGTGGGACAAGTTCCCACCCCGATACTTGTCACTCATCTTGATGAGCTGTCTACCTTGACACAGCATGAGACTGAGGTAACCAGCATCCGTGAAGACACCGCAGGCGTCAAAGCAGCAGATGGTGAACACAGCCAGTCTGCAGCAAAAAAAAAAAAAAAGNAAAAAAAAAAAAAAAAAAAAAAAAAAGGAAAAGGATAGCAGCGCTGATGTTCAGCTAAACCCCAGCTACAGTAAATGCAAATATGATTTCAGGGATGTACACACTCGTAAACACACGCCAAGAATTCATTTTACATGCTATTTATTGTGTTATTAATGTCCAGAAAACAGATTTTGCCTGCAGCTGTAATAGACAGCTCGGAAAGAAGCGCTAAAAAGTAGTTTTCTCATTGGCAGAGAACAGCAGCTTTGCTTCAATTCAGCCAGTTACGATCGATTCAAATAGTAAGTAGTTTTTCAATGCATATCAAAATGTTCATAGAAACTTCTCAAATCTCTCCTGTAGTGTAACTTACTTCTCTGCTGTCCATCTGCCAAGTCAGTATGTTAAAATAGTGATTATTTTTTCTTTTTTGCCATTATGATATAAATATGCTGCGGGTTGATCTTGGAAGCTTCCAGGGTCATAATGCCACGCAGAAGCAATGTATTGAGCTGCACATTATTCTGAAAGAGCGGTTTAAAAAGTTCCCATGCATGTTTAGAGACTCTCTTCTGCAAAGGTAACAGGTGAATCATTTGTAACTAATTGAAGTCAAGCTGACCAAAGCTGCTGTTCTCCAGCAGACATTGATTGTTTGATTAATCGTCAGGCCATTAATCAGTGTTCCTAAACCTGTATGTCTAAAGGATAACCGATCAGGCTGCAATTCAGGCTGATTCTGAAAATTTGCCTTTGTTTGTCAAATCACAGTTGAAATCAAGTATCATAAAGTATTATTATGAGTGCAATTATCAGTATAGCAATGTGACAAACTTGCATTAAAAAAATCCTGTTTAGATTTTTACTTAGGTAATAGTAAAAAGTTTAATTGCTAAATGTGCTGAAAGGATCATACCAGTGATTTTCCATGTTTGAGTTCAATGAATACTTTTCCAAACAGCATACTACTGAAGTGGTGAATTTTCCAAAAGTTTGCCAGAACTGCCATTGTTTCAGTACATTCCAGTATGCTATAAAAAAAAAAAAAATAAAATCAACTTGAAACTTGAAGAGACTTGACACGTGCTAGAAATATGTAATCCATCACAGTGAATAATCTGCTTTTATTTTATTTTATTTTTTCTGTCACAGTTAATTTAACCGATCCAACACAGGGTGACATGGAAGAAAATGTACGTCTCCGCCAGGAAATATAGTACCAGAACAAGACAGCTTTTACCCGACAAATTTAAACGACCGTGCCTTTTTAGGTGGGTGTATCATTTATATTGAAAGACTTGGCAAATTAGTATTAAAACCAAATTATGGTTAAATTGTTAGCAGGAATGTAACATGTATGCAAGTAGTATTTATTGGGCACAAACATGCAAAACCAATGGTATGGTCCTTTAAGCATCAAAAACAGTCCTGTTCTTTTTTTTTTTTTTTANTTTTTTTTTTTTTTTAATTTTACCTGATAACAGCCATATTTCATGAGCCTGTCTCATGTTAAAGATTGAAACTGCAAAGCAGCTACAGTAGTTCATATCTCCACCAAGGCCAATCAGTCCTTTGATTGTCTTATCCATATTTTTACTACCATTACCTTAAACATGTAGAAAAGACATATCATATACAACGGTATCACAGAAATCATTTTGTTCTCAATCTATATCCATAACCGTTGATAATATATCAGCATCGTCTGCATGTTTCCAGCTTTATTTATTTCATTTTGTTACACTTTTGTTGTAAAGCAATGCCATAAGTATGAGTCTGAGTGTATTGTAAACAATGTATTTCCATTTCTGGATCAATCACATGCAGCTGTAAGGCACGTTAATGCACAGTGAAAAGAATTCTCTAATGGCGTTTTGTGGCTCAGAAGATTATGAGTGTACATAGCCCTTACAGCCGTCCATCCAATACCTTGCGAGTTTCCTGTTACAAGATGTACAACCGCTGTTCGTGCCTGCCGGCCATTTGACCTCTTCCTTACCCCACACAGCTCAGCGGCTCAGCCTGCCAACAGACCGGCAAATGTAGGGCGAGATCCACCGTGTCCGGAACCTGTCGACGTTCAGCGGTGTAATGCAATAGCATCCGTTTCTCTGCAAATAGCTGTCCTTCATCCGCTGTCATGTTTTCAACACCTGAAGCCATTTAGACACAGACGTATTTCAATCGCAATGTCACAACATGACGTTCGAGGGCACGGCAGGTTGTGCTCCCGCTTGGAGAAACTTCCAGGCATTTATCTCTTTTTTTTNTCTTTTTTTTTTTTTTGAAAGCAATGTGAGATGTGAACATTACATCATTTGTCAAGTAGCTTTATGAAATATTTGACCTCCATGTCAGCATAAGAGAGGCTGTGCTGTGTCAGTGCACGAGGGTTGACGTCCATCAACGAACAGTTGTCTTATCAATCCGAGCGCCAGACGCCACGGGCTTCAGCTCGTGGCTTCATCATCAGTCACGGAGGATTTGGATGACGGCACAGGTCTGACGCCTCACGTCGTGTTTGCTTAGGCCGCACTGCGTTGAGAAATGAAATTGGAATTACATGGACTCTAGTCTAGTTCTGAGGCAGAAAATGTAGAATTTTCCTGGGGCATAATACGACCGAACAAGTCATTAACAGAGCTATTTGACTGTTTTAATTAACCCAGAGGGCAGCGCAGAGTTAAAGCCTGTGAAGGATTGTGTCTTTGTTCTGTGTGAAACAAAGAGGTTTCATGTTCAAAAGTGATAATTTTTTCATAGGGAAAGTATGAAAATTCTTAAAGGACAATACCAGCGATTTTGCATGTTTGAGCCAATTTAAACAACACACATACACGCTGGACTGTAACTTTCTGAGTTTTTTTTTTTTTTTTTTTTTTTTTAAGGTTTTTGTAACTTTATTTAACCGGTCAAACACAGAACTGCATGGAAGACAATGTACGCCTCCACCAAGGAATATAATCCCCAGGAGAAGACGGCTTTTACTGAGAAATTAAAAATGACTGTCCCCTCTACATTTGGACATACATGTTAGCAGGTGAAACATTGAATTTGAAGATAGGTGCATCGCCTGAACATTTGATTTTGAAAGATTACAGGATTTGGCAATAATAACAGAAAATTAAAATTATATGTGTGTGTGTGTGTGTGTGTGTGTGTGTGTGTGGTGTGTGTATATATATAATTTTTGGAAATTGTCAGTATTGTAAAGTGTATGTGGGTAGTATTTATTTGGCTTAAACATGCAACATTGATGATATGGTCCTTTAATTAATTCAGATTATACCTGAATACATAGACATTATTCAGATATAAATGAATGACATAATGCACTTTAAACTGATACCTTTCTTCTTTATTTCTCTTGGACTTATTTCTCCTGCAAGCTGTATGATAACAGTAAATTTATAAGTTCCTTGCATGTCACAATGTGCAAGATGGGCACAATAAAAAGTTAGTCGTAATGTGTGTCAGTTTGTGTCAGATTGTGCAACAAATGCTTGGTGAATCATAGGATTAGAACAAGTAGAAAAGTTGGAAATGTGGAATACGTCATCAATTTGTCATCCATCTGAATCCATAATAAAATGTAGCTAGAGCTGATTATGCACTCCTGCAGGTAGAAGTGGGATGTGGTTCTCTACCTGGAGCGGGTATCCCTGCTTTCTAGTCTGGTTTATTTGCTCAGAATTTCAATTTATTTTGTTAGAATGGAAACTGGGGGAGACAGAAAATCTCTCTCATTCTCGTCTGTGGCTGCTGGGATGCAAACAAACTTTTGTTTTCTCTCTCATGGCATGCATGCATGCATGCATAGATGTGGGTCATTGTAGCAGTCAAACTGTGAGACTCCTAAATTTCTGCCTTCTGAATTTTAAATACTGTTGTTGACTTTCGGTGGATGAATTGTGATCCAGGACCACAATTTTTCCGCACAATCATTAATTTTTTGTCTGTAACAGCCCAAAATGCACAGGAGGCTTCAACCAGACTAAATATTCTAGGCAATTTCCACCCACTTTTGGATTATACAAACCAACTAAACTAAAACTAACTAAAACTAAAAAAAAAAAAAAANAAAAAAAAAAAAAAAGGTAATAAATGAGAGAGCTTGGCTTTTTTGTTGAAGTTTTAGAATGCTGTTGTGGCCAGGCAGGCCCCCCACAAAGTAATCTTAAAGGAAGCGGTTGCCCATAATTCCTGTGAAAAGTTGTCCCACGGTGATAACAGGAAATGACAACAGATCAGGACAGATGTGGGGCTTATGACACTTCATATAGCGAGCTCACTCTTTCACTACATCTCGCGAGTGAGATTAGTTTTTCTCCTCCATCTCCTTTGGCAATCAATCCCCACCTCGGCCACATCTCCCACATACAATCTTTCCATTACCGTTGCTCTCCAAAGGTAAAAGTTGTGTGTTGTGAAAGAATAATGGGAAGAAGCTTCCAGCATTCAGTACCTCTCTTTCTCTCTCCACACTCCAGAACCACCTCCAGCTTCACAGTAATAAAGGCGCTGCTGATGGAGGCTGCGGCGCTGCAGCACGGCGTGGTTACATGCAAAATATGCTGCCTTCAAGGATAATACCGGCCATATTCATGTTTGAACCCAATATATACAGTACAACCCATATATATGTTACATTATTTTTGTATTTCCAAAAATATACTACTTTAGCGGTAGTGATTTTATTTTATTAATGCAACATGGAGCTACAGGGAAGACAATATATGTCGCCATCAGGAAATATAGTCCCAGGAGAAGATGGCTTTTACTGAGAAATTAAAATGACCATGCCTTCTACAATCATGCATAAGTGTTAGAAGGTGAAATGCTGAATTTTAAGGTGTGTGTATCACCTGAACATTTGATTTTGAAAGATTAGTGGATTTGAAAAAAATAGCAGTAAAAGTAAAATATGGTTTTGTAGCTTGGAAATTGGTTGTCAGTAACATAACATGTATGCAGGTTGTATATATTGGGCTTAAACATGCACAATCACCGGTATGGTCCTTTAAGCTCCAAAGAGTGGGGCCCATGTGACACCTACCTTTTATATAAGCTATGTACCATAAGTGTAGTTGAATTAAAAATTTAAACATTTCCAATGGAAAATTACTCAAGGGAAATGAGAATATCTCCCAAAATTCTCACTCGAGTAAAGTAAAAGTTGCTGGCAGAGTTGTAAAGCAACTGTAAAGCCAAAGGAATGATAATTAAAAGCAACTTGTAGGGACTTAAAACACGCTTGAGTAATCCATCACAGCAAACACAATGTCTGTTAAGGTTTTTAACTGATCCAACATGGAGCTGCATGGAAGACGATGTTTGTCTCCACCAGGGAATATAGTCCCAGGCAAAGATGGCTTTTACAGAGAAATTAAAAACGACCGTCCTTTCTACATTTGGAGGTTAGCAGGTGAAACATAGAATTTTAAGGTGGGTGTATCACCTGAACATTTAATTTAGAAAGATCAGGGGAGTTCGGAAAAACTAATCGGAAAAGTAAATTATGCAGGTAGTATATATAGGGCTTAGACATGCAAAATCACTGGTACAGTCCTTTAAAATGATTCTCCTGCATTAGCGTGTGCAAGCTGAGACGTCATATTCATTTTTTGATTGTGCTGTTTGAGCGTACCCCCTCAACACACACACATGCACACACTCTGCTTTAGGCTGTGCTTTTTTAGCCTTTTGTTCACACAAAACAAGGATCAGTCCATGAATCAAAGATCTTCGACACTCTTTCTTTCTTTCTTTTTTTTTTTCCCCAGCTTTACCCTCCACCCTTGTCAAAACCAGGGAAGACACATTTATTTTCCAATGCGGGGAGCTGAGAAACTCAAGAGACCCTGAAAGGAAGGACAATTTTCCGCATTGTCTTTTTTTTTTTTTTTTTTTTTTTTTTCTAAACACACACTGTTATCTATCACGGCCTGTCTGCAACATACAGTAGCAAACAATTTAATTTTTCACAGGCAGACCCAGGGGAGTCAGCGCTCTGTGTTTGCTGCTTGTAATGTACTGTATTTTTTATTCTTCATCATTTTATGGAAGATTAGAAGGATTCAGTTGTTTCTTTTTCCCTTTCTCTGTTGTTTTGGTGTAGCGTTCAGGGTCGAAATCCTCCACAAAAGCTTCAGATCACAGTGGAGTTCTTGCGGATCTTAATTACGTTATGAATGCTAGATTTGTTTTAAAAAAAAATATGTTTCTAGATTATTTTCATCATACAGGTGAACTTTAATTCTCAGCTCTCAGAAATAATAAAAGGCAGATGGGATGATGATGGCGTGTAATCCGTCTTGTCACAGGTTGTTCACAGATTTCAGCTAAAATTGGTGGTAATGATACTTTGGATTTAACCCCATGTGCTCTCAGCATTCTGATAGAGCTTATTATGAATTTGTGAGTTATGGGGAGGGGGCAAACAATATTCAGGAATTATTTTATTGTTTTGTTAGTGGTTTATTACATTTATTTATTACTGTTGTGCAGCTCACAGTTTATGTTCTCTGTTGGTGCACCTTAATTCAGAATAACAATGATTAACAAATTGTTCCTACATTATATGTGGATAATAATTATTGTAGGTGTTGAACTTTCTATAGCCTTATAGAACCTTTTCAAACCCATTTGTTCAAAGTAAAAAGAAAAAAATGTGAATATAAGTATTCTAAATGTAAGGCTGTGAAAGTATGAGGGCGTATTAGGGCCATATAAGACAAAAAAAAAAAAAAAAAAAAAAANGGGGGCATTATTTTGAGTTTTCAAACTTGCAAATTTGCAAGTTTTAAAATTTGAAAATTTTCCGTTTTAAAAGTCTGTATGATTATGATAATTTGATGATTTTGTGCTAAAAGCACAAGTATTTGTTTATTGCTAAATCTGATGGAAAAATATAATTTAATAAGGTCATGTACTGCAGGCATAGACACAATGTGAGGCAGTTCTGATTCCGCCTTTCTCCTTATTTTTCTGAGTTTTAAAAACTCAAAAATTTTGCAATAAAGATACAATGTTTTTAGCTCAAAATCATCAAATTATCATAAGTATACAGTTCATTGAATTATCATAAGTATAAAGACTTTTAATGGAAAATTTTCAAGTTTTAAAACTCACAATTTGCGAGTTTAACAACTCAAAATCATGTCCCCTCCTTTTCTTTTCGTCTTATATATCCCTAATATGCCATCGTAGTGTAAGACCTTGAAAAACTGATATTTTTAACATAAAATGATTTTCCCTTATCATATGCTCATAATAATGGTACAAATCAGAGGTGGGACCAAGTTACTATTTTGCTAAAACGAAGACATCACAAATAAGTCTCAAGCCTGGCCATCAAGTCCCAAGTCAAGACAGGCGAGTCATTCTGGCACTTGATGCAAAATTAAATACCAGAGTTATAATTAGTTTTAGCAGTTCACATAAATCATGCAAACTTTTTAAAATTGCGGGTTTTTTTTTTTTTTTTTTTANTTTTTTTTTTTTTTTTTTTAACTTTCCAGATAAACCTTATAATTTGATAAATATACACATAAATACGACCATACGAATACTATATAATAGTTCAGTGTAGTTTCATTTGAAATTAGATTTAGGCTATTTTCACTGTAAGATTCTGCTTTGTTGTTGTGAAAAATAAAGTCTTTTTGGTATATAATTCATTTCAAAAGCTCTGCCAATCAATTGTTCTGTTATCATCGTTATTATTATTATCATGCAAATCTTCAATGTGAATCTGGGAAATAAAGATGATCCACTCCACACTTTTTATTTGTATAATTGTTAATTTTTGATATCAAGGCCTTCTGAGTCAAAAAGCTCAGGTTTAAGTTCAGTCATAAGTCACTGGCATTAAAGTCAAGTTCCAAGTCTTTTTTTGTTTTTTTTTTTTGGATTATTCTGGATCTCAAGCTGGCAAATTTTTCATCCAAATTGAGTCTAAGTGTTGTAATATGCCTCGTGTACTGCTGGAAATAATAAAGTCAAACTGGCATTAACAAAGTCAAATATGTTAAATCTCAAAAGTTGCTGTATGAATATTTTAGGAAAACTAATTTTTTTCACCATACCTCTGTCTGTCCTCTCCCTGTCCTGTCTCATAGCTCATGGCAGTTCTGAATCTCTGTAGAGCTCTCTGAAGGGACAGCGTACTCTGCTAGCCATAATGAGACTAAATCGCTCTCAGCACCCTTTTGCTAAATGGCTGAAGCTGTTTAAGGAGCATGTTTCCATCTTCCCAGTAGATATTTCACAGAACAGCGGCATAAAGCTGCCAAATGCTGCTCTTGTCTCAGTCTTCCTGGCAGGTGAGGCGTTTGAGGGCCCCTCATAAGCTTAATTGCATTTCTGCAAGCCAGCAAGAGAAATGATTCCAATATCAATGACTTGTAAATTGAGGGAGTAAACGTCAGTGTGTGCAGGGTTGATCTTCAGATGTGCATGAAGCTGAATTAAAGGACCATACCAGTGACCTTGNCAGTGTGTGCAGGGTTGATCTTCAGATGTGCATGAAGCTGAATTAAAGGACCATACCAGTGACCTTGCATATTTGAGCCCAATATATACAACCCACATACATGTTACGTTACTGATAACCAAAACGTAAAACCATATTTTAGTTTGCCTATTTTTTTTTTCAAATCCCCTAGTCTTTCAAAATCANCAGTGTGTGCAGGGTTGATCTTCAGATGTGCATGAAGCTGAATTAAAGGACCATACCAGTGACCTTACATATTTGAGCCCAATATATACAACCCACATACATGTTATGTTACTGATAACCGATTTCCAAAACGTAAAACCATATTTTAGTTTGCCTATTTTTTTTTTCAAATCCCCTAGTCTTTCAAAATCATATGTTCAGGTGATACAAGCACCTTAAAATTCAATGTTTTGCCTTCTGATAAAAATCACCTAATAGACATGTTTGCTGTGATGGATTACATCTCTCAAGCGTGGTTCAAGTCTCTATAAGTTGATTTTTATAGCGTACTGGAATGAACTGAAACCAATGTCAGTCTGGACAGTAAAAAAATAAATAAAAATGTAAACTTTACCACTAAAGTAGTATATTTTGGGAAAAGGTTATCAGTAATGTAAGGTGTATGCGGATTGTTTAAACTGGGCTGAAACATGCAAAATATGTTCCTTTAACTTTCATGAAGGGACCTGCCCTTCAATTTTCAGAGCATATCCATACACAGCGTGGCTCAAAAGTCTGAGACCACTGTGAAAATGCTTCTATTTTGCATTCTTTTTGAATTTAATACAAGATTTTTCTTTACAAATGATAATATCATCTTCACAATTTGGGTGAAAAGTTGAATCTTTGAAAAATGTACATGAATGTCAGAATATCTTGGTATTTGGTACGCCCTCCTTTTGCTTTAATGACAGCATCACTCCAGCTGGCATGGTCTTCACAAGTTTATGCAAAACCTGATGAGCCAAGTTATCCAGCATGATGACAAAGTTCAAAACAGCTTCTTGTGATGTCAGACTTTCTGATTATTTCCAGATTTACATGGAAAATGTCACAGATTTTCCATGTGGTCTCAGACATTTGGACCCCACTTAAAGTACAGTAGAGTTGAGTTACTAGCAGGAAACTCTTGCCAGGTTTTCTTTATTTTCTGCTTGACCCTTAATAAACTCAGTTGTAAAAGCATCCTGTGAGTCCACGGGCATTAGCTTAACCTAAAACGGTCCTCAACATATTTAAAATTCAACATTAACAGTGAGTTTAACTCCTACTCAAGGATCTCAAAAGTTATCAACTTTGAAAAACGGGAAATTATATTTCACTTCCCTCATACAGCAAACTCAACGAGGCTTGACGAAACCAGAGGTTATGTCTGAGTTGCTCCCCTTCAAATGGCTCTCCGGTTTAGCGATTTTTAGCAGCCGTTCTGCTGGCTTTTATCTCTTAAATTTCACACATGTAAGCTGGTGACAGTCTCCACCCGACCAACAACTATCAGAAAAACACAATCTACTTTTGTGCTGGGCACCTATGCGATTTGACGAGCTGAAATGGAAGTGCGAAGGCCAAAGAACTCCAGGCAAAATGGGAGGGAAAGAGGTGAAAATTCCAGCAAAGATTAGGTTTATTCTGATGTGACTGAGATGCTGCCCCTCCCGCTGAGAAGCCGGGAGACGTAATGATGAGATCCATTTGTTCTATTCAACCTCCCATTAGTGTTCGCCCCACTGTGCACATGCATTGTTGTGAAGACGCGGCGGAAGAGATGAGGTTAGATTGTCACATTACAGCGCTCCCCATAGCGCCGTGCCAACCCCATTTGATCGAAGGAGACGCAGACGTGTACATATATAGATTGCCCCCCACCGGAAATCCCCGTTGGCACAGTTTGCCACTTCCACGCTTGCTCGTGATCTCCCGCCTTCTGTTTACGTGCGGAGCCATATTTAAAACTTCACAGACGCCATTGTTCATGTGTACGCCAAGAAAGCGGGAGCTGCAGTGTCAGTCTGAGTGTGGCTAATGATGCTTATTGCAGCAAAAACATTGTTACAGAGACTTCAAATTGAAGGAAAAAAAAAATTCTGACTTTTTTTCCTTTATGCATGTAGGGCAAAAGACCCGGTATATTAATCAACTACGCATAACACGCTGGTAAACAGGGAATAGTCTGCTTCATAGATCAGCAAATTTGGTTGTTACTGTACAGTATGACATTAATTTCTCCAGAGAGCATGAGACCTCCCCTAAAGTGGGACCCACCGGAATAAATTTTCAGTTTGGGTCTTTGAAAACAAAACAGAACCGGCACAGAGGCGTGTCATCATCGCATCACCTCATTCAAGGTGTCGCTGAAACAGAACAAAAACATAAGTACTCAAGAACCGACGCCGAAAAGAGCCGGAACACCGCGAAAAATAAAGTACGTTTCTTGAATACTCTGAATTCACGAGGAGTAGTTTTCAGATGACTTCATTAAGGAATATTGCAAATTAATTTTTTTCATGTTGCCATTTTCAAGGTCCATTTATGTGCCATTACACTAATTCATTATTTATTAGAAGTCTCATCAGTGAAGCAGCGTGATTTATCAGCACAGTGATATTCAACTTGCAAGCAGAGTCACTAAGTACATGCTTCGTCTGTGCGAGGACTTTGAAACTTGCTGTATTGTTGTAGCACAGTTGTTTACCGATGGCTAAGTGATGGATGAAGCAAGAATTATATTTTATTAAAGTTTTGAGTTTGAAGCGTGAGATTGAGAAGCAGACTTTCACATGATATTGCATGTTTGAGGCCAATATATAAAACCCACATACATGTTAATAATAATAATACATTCCATTAATATAGCACTTTTTTAGATACCCAAAGTCGCTTAACAAAGAAGACACCAATAAAATCAGACATAAAATATAAAACAGTGTCATAACATAAACATAAAACAGTATCCTGACAATAGGACAGACACAGGTGGACTCAGAGGGATAAGCCAGTTCATAAAAACATTATAAGCAAAAGAACAGTGAATCACAATTTAAACAGGGAGGTTTTGATGAGTGATTTGAAGGTGGAAATGGAGTCCAGCTGATGGATGTGTAGAGGAAGGGAGTTCTAGAGACTAGGAGCATTGCAGCTAAAAGCTCTGGTAACCATGGTTCAGAGTGGAGAGGACAGAACTGAGAGGAGTCCAGCAGAGGAGGATCGTAGGGAGCGAGGAGGATTGATTATTGTTAGTGTTCCTCCCAAAAATATTCAAGGAGCTGCAGGAGCTGCTCTCCCTGATGGGCCTGAGAAGAGATGAGGAGCAGCTGAAACCGTGTCTGGATGCAGCAGCCCGATCCCGGGAGGCGGAGGACCCACATCCACCGGCAAGCAGATGACAAAATTTGATCACTTCAGTTCCAAATATGATGAAATGAGACAGTACAGGCAACAGGCAAAATAGCCGGAGCAGACGACAGTTAAAAGACGTTAATGCAGCAGCAGGCTAGCTCCAGTCAGTGCAGCCAGCAGCTCAGCAGGAAAAAAGAAAATCAGAGTCCCTCCAGCAAAGAGTTCACAAAAAAATCACCATTCCCAAACCGGAATACAGCAACAATTGGACATGAAACACATTATATTACTTACAACACTTTCCCAAAATATACTACTGCTGCGGTAAATTTTAGAAATGTTTTTCCTACCTTCCCAGCTGCCATTGGTTTCAGTTCATTCAGTACGCTAAATCAACTTGTAGAGACTTAAAACACGCTTGAAATAGGTAATCCATCACAGCGAACAACATGTCTTTTGAGGTTTTGTTTTTTTTTTTTCAAAGTAACTTTATCCTTTTATCCTGTCTAACATGGAGCTGCATGGAAGACAATGTATGTCTCCACCAGAGAATGTAGTCCCAGGAGAAGATGGTTTCCGAGAAATTAAAACAACTTTGTGCATAAATGTTAGAAGATGAAACACTGAATTTTAAAATGGGTGTATCACCTGCACATTTGATTTTCAAAGATCGGGGGATTTGAAAAAAATAACAGGAAACATGGTTTTATGTTTGGGAAATTGGTTCTCAGTAACGTAACATGTACAGGTGTTATACTGTGTGTTGTTAAACATGCAAAATCACCAGTAAGGTCCTTTAAGGAGCCAGCTGAGGTGGTTCAGGCATCTAATAAGGACGGATGCCTCCGTGGAGGGATAATCCAGGCATGTCCATTTGTGAGGAGACCACAGGGTGGACTCAGAATATGCTGGAGGGGTTATAGATCCCGTCTGAGCTGAGGAAACTGGAAAGTCATGGGGAGTGCTGGAGGACGTGGCTGGGGAGTGGAATATCTGGGACAGTTTGCTTGGCCTGCTGCTTTTCTGTGTAAATATAACGACTCACTGACTCCTTTGAAAGCACATTCCTCCTGTTTTATGATTAATAATTACTATATAACAGTAGGTACTGACTCTCTCTCTCTCTCTCTCTCTCTCTCTCTCTCTCTCTCTCTCTCTCTCTTTCTTTCTCTCTCTCTCTCAAAAGGCCACACAGCAAACCTTCCCGCCACGTAAGGACGTCACTTTAAAAAATTACAATCGCTTATGTTATTTGAACATTAAAGAATATCATATGCATATCTTTTCAGCAAAATAAAAACTGCGGTTGGTGTTTTATGCCATTGTATGTTCCAGTTTGGTGTATGTTGTTTCCCATCATACACTGAACCTTTCACACAGTTGCCTGGAAACTCCTTTGTTGACTGAAGAAGCGTGGAGATGAATAGCCCATGAGCCAATGTGATTTCTGCTCATTGTGAAGAACCAGGTCGATTAATTTCCGCCATGAATGCACGGATTTCAATAATAGTTTTTAAAGATTTTATTATTTTTAAGTTATTGAATAAGCAGCAGTTCAAAAATATCCCCCAAAAACTGAAACCAAGACAGAAAAAAGACTGAGTTGGAAACACAAACGGGGAAGACTTTTTTGGGAAACATATTTTGGCACGATGCTGTCTTCTGCTTCCACGTCATTAGAAAACAGAATCAGATATTGTTTGTTTCTCATACGCACAGCTGTGTTGTGAATATGACTAATCATGTTGATCTTTAATAGCTGGAACTGAACACTGGTTGAGTCCTGTGACAACAAACTTCCACAATCTGTGATGAAATATGACAGAAAAACAGTCCAATAAAATCCCAGTGTGTCTTGCTAAGCTATTGTATGAATGTATGCAACAGCAGAGTAATTCAGTCATAAGTGTTATGAATATTTGGTAAATCAGATGCTGGATGGTAACAAGGCTGTGTGATTTTTAATGGAATTGTACTTCATTTTAATCCTAATCATCATTTATAATGATTTTAATGAGAGATATACAGATTTTTGTGCATTTATTTTTTTAGGGGTCTATTTTGAAACCTTTGCGAAATTTTTCATGTTTCAATGTGCAGCAGTGAAAATAGGCTGTTTTAGGTGCTGTCTCTTTAAAGGACAATACCGGCAAATATGCATGTTTGAGCCCAATATATACAACCTGCATACACATTACGTTATTGACAACCATTTCCCAAAACATACCATTGGAGCAGTACAGTTAATGATTGTTTTTCCTACCTTCCAGACTGTCATCGGTTTGAGTTCATTCCAACACACTGTAAAAATCAACTTGTAAAGACTTGACATGTGTGTGAGATAAGTAATCCTTCACAGTGAACATGATGTCTATTAAGTTTTTTTTGTCAAAGTAACTTTATTAAACTGATCCAACACGGAGCTGCATGAAAGAAAATGTATGTCTCCGCCAGGGAATATAGTCCCAAGAGAAGACAGTTTTTAACCAAGAAATTAAAACGACCATGCCTTTTACAATTGTGCATACATGTTAGTGGATGAAACATTGAATTTTAAGGTGGGTGTATCACCTGACATTTGATTTTTAATTAGGGGATTTGAAAAAAAATAACAGGAAAACTAAAATATGGTTTCATGTTTTGGAAATTGGTTATCAGTCAGTAATGTAACATATATTTGGGTTATGCATATTGGGCTCAAACATGTACAATCACCAATATGGTCCTTTAACCACCAGATGAAGCAGTATAAAGCATGGCTCATAAATATGAAGCAGCTGATTAACACACCAATCTTCACTGGTTTTTACCTGAGACACACCTTAATGTAAAGGAAGCTTTATGGATGAGCTTCAATTATATCAATTATCATTTAGTGCGATGCTAGTTATCAAGATTTTTTTTTTTTTTTTAATTTTAAAAAAAATAACAGACAGTAAAAAAAAGGAAAAAAAAAAACAGAAAAACAGAGATGCAATGTTGCAGTTTAGCTCAATTGTCAGTGGAACTTATGAATGTCTGTCCAAATTTTCAGACTGAATCTTTACATATACATATCCATGTACATACACATACACTTACTTATATGCATTCTCACATGTGTACATACCTATGCACAATCCTACACATGTACTTACAGTATATATTAGGGCTATGAACCAATTTAAAAAATAACTAATTCATCACATACTGTATATTTCTGAGAGTGTGTTGCGCAGCCATGGAGAGCAACACAGTAAGCAAAAGTATTATTTTTGTTGTTTATATGTTTTTGATGAATAAAGTCGCATCTCAGTTAAAACGACACACTGGTGAGCGACTGAGTTTGTCTGGTTTCGACAAGAGCCATCCAGTAACTTTTTAAAGTGGAATTTTCCATCTAAAAGTCTGATGTTTTTCCTTCTCCATAATTAGTGCGAGCATGTAACGTTACATAGCCACAGGAAGTGGAGGAAAAACAAAAACATTAGCATAGCTCAGGAAGTGAAAAAACAGGTGTGTTAATTGTGTTAATGTTTCTTACATGTTAAACAGTCCACATTAATTGCAAAAATTAACTTTTTTTTTTTTTTTTTTTTTTTTTTATGAATTCTGCTCCTCATTCCGAAATGATTTTTGCGTTTATAGTAGGTGCAGCAAGAATAAACTTCCCCAGCTCAACAGCATCCCTGTCCTCAACTATCCTCTCATATTCCTGTCAATGATGGTTATGGCTGCCACATGGAGATAAATATTTTTATAATTAAATTCATTACACTATTTTGAACTGAAGAAGACTTTCAGATGAGTGACAAAAACATCTTTAATCTAAGAATTCTGGTTCAGTGATTGCACTTAACCTTCCAGAATTCCAGCAAACCTCCAGTACTTTTCCCTCAGATACTGTAGATACAAGCTGCTGCAAATACAAAAAAAAAAAAAAAAAAAAAGATAGATAAAATGAGCATCCATGATCATGCATAACTGTCATTCACTGCAAGAAATATATTTTTTAAAAATCCTCTTGAGACTTGAGTGCTGACAGTGTGTGTGTATTTTACATTCAGCCTGAGGACATTTTGCTTGTTCGCAGTCAGTTACAAAACGAGCGGACTTATCGAAGCAGAAAACTCACTTATGATATTTAATTTCTTTTTTTTTTTTTTTTTCCTGACATTTTGCAATATTTCAGTCCTAAATGATTTGGTCAGCACCAAGCTTTGAAAACAGTAGAGGAGCAGAGGTAAAGAAGAAGACAAAGCAGCATCATGGCAGCCAAACGTAGGAAAGGAAGCCAGTTTATTGCTCGGTGTTCAAAAGCTGCAGATCAGAGACATTTTCATGCTTTCACCAAACAATGATCTTCTCTCTGCAAGGATTAGACTCATACATGTTTGCCAATGTGTTCTTTAGCATTTGACCCCCCCCCCTNTTTTTTTTTTTTTTTTTTTTTTTTTTTTTGCTTTTATTTGGCTTCCATTTTCATTTGTTACCTAAAAGGCAGCACTTTAAAACTCTGTTACCATTTAGGGTGACAAATTTTAGCTTGTGAAAAACTTGGCACTGCAATTTTGTGTGAATTCTTGATTTTATTTTTCTTTATATAAATAAATCTGTAAATGTGAGGAAAAATAAATAAATCTTTGCACATTAATGGGAAAAAAACATTATTGAAGAAAGTTCTTGATTTTCTGCTTGACTCTGGAAAATTCTACTTGATAAGAGTCTAAAAAAATAGGTAAACATTTCTAGAAAAATTTAAACAAAAAAAATTTAGAAAAAAAGAAATATTGATTCTAAAAATTCCAGGAAAAAAAAAAAAAAAAAAAAAAAAACATGTGCTATTGATTCATTTTGCCATCCAATTTTCACTGAGGACTTCACACTCTGTAGACAACAAACAAAGCCTTGAAAATGGTGTTTTGCGATTTTTATCTTCTTGTTAAGTCTACAACCTTGTCAGAAATTTCCAGATTTTAACAAGCCTGCATTTCAGAAGTCAAAGGATGTTTTTAATGATTTATTAGGTGGCCAATGAAAGCTTCAGGATTAAAGGACCATACTGGCAATTTTGCATGTTTAAGCCCAATAAATACAACCCTTTATGTTACTGACAATTTCCAAAAATAAAACCGTATTTTAGTTTTCCTGTTGTTTTTCCAACTCCTCTAATCTTTCAAAATCAAATATTCAGGTGATGCACCCACCTTAAAATTAAATATTTCACCTGCTAACATTTTTGCATGATTGTAGAAGGCACAGTCATTTTAATTTCTCTGTAAAAGCTGTCTTCTCTTGGGACTGTATTCCCTGGCGGAGACACACATCATCTACTGTCAAGCTCCATGTTGTTTTAGTTAAATAAAGTTACTTCGGCAAAAAAACCCAACTTAATGTGATGGCTGTGATGGATTATTTATCTCAAGTGTGTTTCAAATCTCAAGTTTGATCTTAACAGCATAGTGGAATGAATTGAATCCATGTCTTATCAAATGTCAAATGGTTTTGTTATTACATTGTAACTAGTGGAGCTTTATTTTTACAGTCGTTTGCTCCTTCAGATTTGTGCATCCAGTGTGGCTGGTGTGATCATCCTGTCAGGATCACAGCCATTGATTCTCCTTATTTTATCACCAAAGGGAGATAACTAATACACACTATTCCCTTGAAAGCATGACAATCTGTCAGATTTTCACTTTTCAGCTGTGAGCCGCCTGTAGACACTGGAATGTGAGGCGTGACACGTTTGTGCAACCCCTGCAGAATCCACATCTGTCAAACCGTGGCTTTAAGAGTAATTTGCTGCTGAACTGTATAAGGCTGCTCAGATCATTAAATAAATGTCATAAAAGTTCTAGATTCAAAATTGCACATGTAGTAAGTACTCATTGTGCTTCCTTTAAGAATGTTGAATTAGTGGAGTATTAAAGGACCATACCAATGATCTTACATGTTTGAGCCCAATATACTGTATATAAACCACATACAAGTTACATGACTGGCAACCATTTCCCACAATATACTACTTTAGTGGTAAATTTCAGAACTGTTTTTCCTACCCTCCAGACTGCCATTGGTTTCAGTTTATTCTAGTATGCTATTAAAATGAACTTGTATATATTGAAACATGCTTGAGATACATAATCCATCACAGCGAATATTACCTCTCTTAGGTTTTTCGCCGAAGTAACTTTATTTAAAGTACCATACCACCCATTTTGCATGTTTAAGCCTAATATATTCAATTGTCATAAATGTAAAACTCACAGTCATTTCCCAAAGCATACTACTGGAACATTATTTTTTTTTTTTTTCCTACCTTCCAGACAGCTGTTGGTTTCAGTTCATTCTGGTATGCTATTAAAATCAACTTGTTGATACTTGAAAAGTTCTTAGGATCATTGTGAACAAGATGTATATTCATGGTTTTTCGAAGTTTCATAATTTTAGCATTTAAATGCAATAAGCACAGAGTGAATGCATGTCTCCACCGGGGAATATAGTCCCAAAAGAAGACTTGCATTTATGGAAAAATTTAAGCGACTGTGACTTCATAAGGCTGCATAACTATTAGCAGGTGAAACATCAATTTTTAAGGTGGGTGTATCGCTTGAATATTTGATTTTGAAAGATTAAGAAATTTTGCAAAATATCAGGAAAGCTGAAATACAGTGTTGTCCTTTGGAAATGATTGTCAGTAACGTAACTTGTATGAAAATTGAATGTATTAGGCTCAAACATGCAAAATGGGTGATGTGGTCCTTTAATAATCTGACACAGAGCTGCACAGAAGACAAAGTATGTCTCCGCCAGGAAATATAGTCCATGGAGAAGATATACATATGTTTACATATACTGGGCTCAAAATGGACGATCACTGGTACGGTCCTTTAAGCTTTAAATAGCAGGCCCATGTGACGCTTACCTTTTATATAACCTCTGCACCATAAGTGTAGTTAAAAATAATAATAATAATAATAAAAATAAAAATTTCCCCTGGAAAATTTGTCAAGAGAAATACAGATATCGCACAAAATGGAAATACTCTAGTAAAGTAAAAGCAACTGCAACTTGCTGGCAGAATTGTAAAGCAACTGCAAAGCCAAAGGAATCATAATTAAAACTCACGCTGATGATCCACTTCACTTCCACCGTCTGCTGACAAATGGGAGCTGGATGGGAAAGATGTACAGCTGACCATTTCAGCAATATTTCCAATATTCACAGGTTGTCTTTTCTCGTAATGTTGGATGTGGAAGCTGGATGCTCCTGTAAAATGATGTCTGTGGTGGAATCTGAGAAACACACACAGAAACCTGAAATAGTAACAACAGATTGCATCAACACTGGTTTTATATAATACAAAATGCACAATATTAAAATTAAACACAGTATTGTAAGATGTGTTTAGGCCCTGTGAGCTATTCTGTATTTGTATCACTGATATTATCTTTTGGATTACTGGTAATTCATTTGAACTTTTGCGCTTTTGGCAATCACACCTTTCACAGGAAACACAAGGTGAGCTTGGATGCAATAATTGAAGGGCAGGGAATAATAACTGCAAACATGGACGCAAAAGCCAAAGAAAATAGTTGAAATAATTACGTTGCAACAGATATTTAATAAAATTATGACAATTTTGATGTCTCCAGGCCGGCCACATGGACAATAAAAAATCACTCAATACAAGGCTCTGAATGGAGGTTGTGAGCTGTCAAAAACACTTCAAAACACTCCTGATTCACCTGTGTTTTCAAATGTCGTGCTGATTTATGCGCCACAAACATATCAGAGCTCCCAATAAAAAAATTACAACAATAAAACAATATTAGAATACAATAACATCGTGTCTCTTAATGTTCTGCAGTGTTTTTGTGGGGGGAAGGATATGAAAGATTTTATGTAACAATAGCAACTTATGAGTGCACCGGGTTGAATATATTATAGCTTGTTTTGTATGCAGCGTTACGGGACTCATTTGCATACCTTATGTGAAATAATTGCTATATAATGGCAGAGATGTACATGCTGAAAAAGACATGGTTTTTCGGTTATTTTCGTATAATAACACCAGCACGCATTGTATCCTTTGAATTTTTCATCAGGTTTGTGCACAAATTTACCATCTGCAAAGTGTTTGCAGTTATTATTACTCGCTGTATAATACAATGTATGAGCTGAGATAATCAGTTGACTATTTTTGTATTTTCAGGGAGTTCTGCCGTGTTCACCCAGCAGCCCACAGACCTGGTGGTGGTGGCGGGTCAGCCGGTCACCCTTCCGTGCACTATTCCCGGCTACCATGGCATGGTACTCTGGCTGCGTGACGGCATGGCGCTGGGCGTTAACCGGGATCTGTCAGGTAAACCCCTCTGCCGGTTGGGCTGTAATTTGAATCTGCAAACTCATATCAAGTAATACAAATGCAATAAAATAGTCTATGTGCGAGACCAAACGTAATTCAACTGTAAGTCATGTGATAAACTGCAATAAATCAGGCATTGTTGGAAAACCATGACACCGTATGATGAAAGTTAATTCATCTTGAGGGGGAAATTAGGGTTGTTCAAGCAGTGGTATTCATGGGATGCAATATATTCAATGTAGTAACAATTGACTGTTTAATATTACACTCTCAAGAAAATACAGCTCCACCAGAAAGTTTTCAGACTGCTTCACTTTTTGCACATTTTATTGTGTTGCAGATTTAATTTTACATGGATAAAATTGCCATTTTTGCCCATTAATCTACACTCAATAACCCACAAAGTGAAAACATGTTGTTAGAAATTTTTGCAAATTTATTAAAAATCAAAAACTGAAATTTTCATTTATATAATAAACTCACAGCTGTAACTGCTGCCAAAGGGGCTTCTAAAGTATTGAATCAAGGGTCTGAATACTTCTGTAAATGAAAGATTTCAGTTTTTGATTTTTAATAAATTTGCAAAAATTTCTAACAACATTTTCACTTTGTCATTATGTGTAGGCTGATGTGCAAAAATGGCAGTTTTATCCATTTACAACATAATGAAATGTGCAAAACGTGACGGGGTCTGAAAACTTTCTGGAGACACTGTAGTTTTTATTCTATTACAGTATATAGCAACACTGCATGCACAAAGGCAAGACAGGAAGAGACAACTTACATTTACACTACAAGTCTTGATGCTCAGTTCTGATCTTTTGCCTGTATCCAATTTTTCAGTGTATTTACATTTTCTTTTTTAAGTGACTGATCCGATACCTGTGTTCACACAGCTTTGACCTGACTCACCGCAAATGCAGAAACATGGATTTGCTCATGCGCACATTTCTGAGAGTGATGTAAACAAAAGGCTTCAATGGACAAAGATGAGAGAACTATTTATATATTAGCAGTAGATTATCAACTTTTTCAAATGTGGAAAGTAAAACTCGATATGTCGTGCGAGCGGTTTTCACCAAGACTCTCCCATCAGGATACATCATTTCATCAGACAATCATGCTGCAGAAGGGAGTTGGACTGCGGCTTTAATGGTTACCACACTAACACATCTGTTTAACATAAACACCACATCTGTAATAACATGGTAATATACCTTATATAGTAATATAGCATGTCCTGCATTTGTGTTTACAGAGACTGGTCATCGTATTGATCGCTTACATCATTCATATGTGGATAAAGTAGAACAGTAGAGTAGAACATAGGAGTCAGAATGGCAAGGAAACTCTGATCTGTGTATTTAGATCACAGTCGCATTTGTAGATATCCGACACCTATCTGATTTATTTCCACATATGCAAGTGGCCCAAAACGGATCTGAAAATATCCGATTCCATGTGCCTTTTTCACCATTTACATCTTCACAAAGTGTATCTGATACGTGTCACGTGAGCAAAAAATCAGAATCAGGTCGCATGTACAGTACGTGTTGTAAATCCAACCTTACTTATCTGTATCCCAATTCAAGGGTCACATCCATCAAAGGACGCTGTCTGTGAAAGTACAGTATCCTTCAGAGGACCTGAAGTGGGCTGATCCTGTCTCCTCCCCAGATAAAACAGTCTGTCCTCACAAAGACCAAAACTAACCTGCATAACCATATCATAAAGTTAAAATGTTGTAGTTTCCTGCAAAGACATGGTAAATAGGCAACTATTATACCTGAATTCACAGTATGAGATGTAACAGTTCATCATATGACTGATAACATAGAGAATGTATCAGGTTAGATTTACTTATGTACTGTACATGATACTGTGCTGGCATGAAGCAGCCTGTTTGCATAATCAGGTTAATAAAACTTTACTGTGGCTGCTTTACCGTGTTGTTTTTGGCATGCAAATGGAAATGTCATCTGCCAAACAGATGAAGTTACAGTAAAGACAGCATTTACTGAAGTGATTAAGTAACTGAAACCAAACAACTGCCTGATGACGTGTCAGTCAAATCTCAGGTTCCAATCAGTCAGCCAGCAAATGTACCATTTTTAGTGTTTTATCACATTTCATAATACAGTAAAATAAAGCCTTTGACAAGCTTAACATATGTTCCAACACATCTGGACAAGAATATGACAGAGCAAAGAGGCTTCAGTGAGGGTTTCATGTCAGATGTGTATATTCAGGGATCTCCAACTTGCTTCAGGACTGATTTCTTTAATGATTATCCCGTAAATGGAGTCCATGAGGTGGCTATGCCCTGGGTAGGATGAGCTGTAAGGGCCAGTGGGTGTTGGACATTTCTGCTAATGCAATTCAGAGTTATTGCCTCCACTACCAAAGCGATGAGTGTTGATAAAATAAGAGTTTCCCCTTATGAGGAGTATCTCATGACATAAAAAGCTTATTACTCCTCCTCAGGCATCTTGTTCTGTTCACACACACATGCATGGAAAGCATGCCGGACACATTATGTAGCCTCTGTTCCTGGCAATTAAAATGATGTGAGGTAAAACAGCTCATACTTCTAAAGCAGGACATCTGTAAGCAGATTTCACGAGTTTAGGGACAAATTAAGGATTGATGGCACACTTTAGAAAGCCTTGGTGCAAACTACAAGCATGATGCGCAAATAGAGATTATTATGCAAGTGTCTTGGCGAGAAGACGTGACACTTGAGTGAAGGGAATTTAATCTTGACTGTCTCTAATAACTGAATATCAGAGTGATGTGGTGACAACTAAAACCAGATCTTTCGGTGGGAATAAAGGGCTGCAAATGGGGAGCCAGTAGCACAAACCACATGACAGATGGAACCAAGCTTACCCACTAAGAAACAAAGGGAGGGATCCATAAAAAATCACGATAACTACACAGCGTCACATTAAATAAATGCTGTTATAATTGAACCTCATTCATAAAGATTCCCTTATGCTAATCACACCAGTGCCACATTAAGGTCACATTGTTGTAAAGTGAGTCACAGGTAAAAGCCAATGAAGACCAGTTTCATATTTACGAGTCACAATTTGTCCTGCTTCATCTGGTATTAAAGCGACATTGATGCATTAAATTGGAAAAGGAAACTTAAATTGATACTGATGATAAATTCAGGCTTGTCAATATCAGTACAACACTTTGGCTTGTTTCCTCAAAACCAGAAATTCACATTGAGGGCTGATATTGGAGAGTAAAACCCAAAGGCCCACATTCATAAAAAATGGCGATAAGGAGTGTAGTCTTAATGCATGCCGTGATAATTGAAGCTCATTCATAAAACTTCTTCTATGATAATCGGAGCACCGCTGTCACATGAAGGCAGCATTGCTGTGAGGTGTGTGACAGGTAAAAGCCAGTGAAGACTAGCATGTTAATATTTACCAGCCATTTATCCTGATTCATCTGGTTTTAAAGCAATAAATCGACAAAGGAAACTTACACTCTGCTTTAGAGTCCTCTTTTTAAAAGACTGACACTAAAATAAAAAAAATTAAAAAAACGAGGAGAAACCAAGGCACTTGTCTAAAAAAGCTTAAAATGCCTTTATTAAATTGGTAGGTTCTAAAGGTAGAACATAATTAAAAACTAATACTTCTATGCGTTTCGGCGTCCAGCCTTCTTCAGGAAGTTACAGACAAATCCGTGATGAAACTAACTTATACAAAAAAGGTGAGTCAATCAACAGGTGTAAGTGTTCAGTAATCAGAGTCTACCAGTCTGAAACTGTGTTCACTTTAGCTCCTCCCTTTCAGATAAGTTCAACAGGGGCAGTCTCTCAAGAAATAAATACAAATTCAAAAGGTCAGCAGAGGGCAGCCTCTAGAGATGGAGAGATATATCTAGATAAAGAAATTTAAAGTAAAAATACACATAAAGTCATAGTGTGTGTGTACAAATACCCAAAAACATTCAAAACATACAAATATACAATATACAAAATATATACACACATTTCTCCTTACCAATAGGCATTATCTTACAGGAAATGAGGCAAAGCTAGATCCTCATTAAGGCCAGGGTAGGGTTGCTCTTAACTTGTAAATCGAAAAACTTTCATGTTGATTGAGTTGTTTGATCTTGTTTACTCTACATATTGTCTCTGGAATATGATCTATACCTATAGCTTTCAGGATAGATGGGTTGCTGTTGTGCTTTTCTTTGAAATATCTAGCCATAGGATAATCATTATTATTTGTCCTTATGGCATATTTGTGCTCTGAGAGTCTAAGACTGAGTCTGAGAAGGCTGGATGCCGAAATGTGTAGAAGTATTAGTTTTTAATTATGTTCTACCTTTAGAACCTGCCAATTTAATAAAGGCATTTTAACCTTTTTTTTTTGATGAGTGCCTTGGTTTCTCCTCGGTTTTTTAGATTTGTTCATGCCCTTTACCAAAGAGCACCGTCTTTTTTTGTACTACTAGTTTCAAGAAGCTCTCCTGTTCTATGTTTTTTCTTTCTGCAGACACTAAAATAACAGGTAAACGTTTATTTTAACCTCCATAGTTTGTGACCGCAATGCACTGGGGTGGTGTATTTGAGGAACTCAGACGTGCGCAGCGTAACAGGTGAGATGAATGAACAGATTGCGCCTGAACGTGTCAGGTTGGATCAAAACTCACCATTTAAAAACTGACTGATCAGCTGATAGAGTTTGTCAAAGTTATTGATCACTGACATGTGAGGCAAATAAAGTTTAAACGTCACCCAGATTTCATGCCGCTGAAATTTACCACCAGAATGAAGCAGGTCTTAAATTTTTGCGTGTCGGTTTGTTTTATGAATAGCTACCGTGACATGTAAGTAATGCCTTTTTCAAGGCAAATGCTAAAATATGTCGGTAACAGTTATTTATGAATGAGAGAACATGGTTGTGTAACCACATTTGCCTTTATAGAAACAATAAGTCGTGCACTAAGCTTTATGAATCCCCCCCAGAAAACCTCTCAGAGACTGATAGAGAATTACCAGGTTCAAGTCACACAGCTCCTCAAACACACTATTTAGCATGACAGTAAACATACCACAGGGGGTGACTTTCAAGCTTGGAGCGTTCTCTGTGACTGTGGGCGGTGAACAGATAGCATCGAGTTTTAGCCTCTCATGGGTCAAATCTTAATGCAACTGGATGTGGATGATGGCAGAATATTTCTCTATGAGCTTGGGAAAGCAGGTCCCAACACAGTGGGAGTTCTCAAGGCCGGTCCAGTAATTGTTGACCTATTTCCAGTAGTCAGGGTTGGGCGAGCCACTGTGGACTCTCCCAGTCCTTCACTCTGTCCAAGATGAGAGACATCAGACTCAGGGGAAGGAATGCTTCAAGGACCGCACTGTTTGTGCATGTTTTAACCAATTTACTGTCCATTTTGCTGCAAATCATGCATACTTTACTTTGCTGCCAACCATTTTAGAAAGTGTGTCATCATGTTTTAGAACTGTGGGTGTGTTTTTATATCGTCCAGTGCAGCCAGCAGGTACCGTTCCTTTCTGTACCAAATAAAAAGACACTGAAACTTACTTTTTTAGACACTTCAGCTAATTCAGCTCTAATGAAATGACCTAAAGCGAGTCAGTATAAAAACAATTTTTGATGCTTGATAATATAATATATTACAATATTTCTTCATGCAACTATATGCATGCTGTGGTGCATTTCAGGGTTTAACATTAATGGCACAATACCTCTTTCTACATCAGAATAACTTTCACACCATCATATTATTTTTTAAATGCTTTTGTTTCAATCTTGTATTTGTGGACCAATTTTTGGAAAAAATCCTACTTGTTAATTCTGTGTGACAATAGAGATTTCAAAAAAAAAAAAAAAAAAAAAAAGAAAAAAAGTAGAACTCTTGCTATACTGTTTCTACTGAGGCATGCATTTAGTATCTGTGCCTCTGCAAGGCAATAGCAGGCAATGTTGTCTATGTAAAGATTAAGTGCAAAGTGAATTTTCACTCCTACAGAGCTGGAGTGTCCCTGTTTTTGCATCACAAACAGCCACTGCAATAGCAGGACAGACACTGGCTGGCTACTGTAGATAATGATATGCTGCAACCCTGTGTGTGTGTGTGTGTGTGTGTGTGTGTGTCCTTATGACACTGCTAAGACTCGGCCTGAGCAAGAGTTTTGCTTATTTTCCTCCAGATAATCGTGTTTTTGCTCCGGAATAAAGTCACATTTTTCACTGAAGGTGACATTTTCAAGTGTATGCTCATCCTCCTCAATCCACACCAAGAGTGTAGTTGTGTCTGTTTGAAACAGTTTAAATCACTGATTTAGTGAATTATTGATTTGGTATTCACCTTTTTACCACCCCTAACGTTTGCTTTGCGTTTGCTTGGAGGACACCTACAAATTGTTTTCGCAGTAACTACACATTTTTTTTAAAAAGCAAAATTTCTCATTGTGATGAAGAATCTTGATCAGTTCAATCCACTGGATTAGCCATAAAACAGACATTGCCATCCCCTTATTGTATTTCTCAATTCAATTTCCACAAGAACATTTTTGTGTGATATTAGGCCTGTCACAAACAAATGTTAATATGTAAGAAAAATGCATTGTACAAAATGTAATTGTTACCTGATTACATTCACTGGCACTATTGTGACATGTAAAATTGTATAAAAAGTAGAGGATCAGGGTGAAAGGGCTGGTGTACAAAGTGCAACAACACACACCACAGATCACATCCCATGGTCCCAAATAAGAGGAGTTTTAGTTTATTAACCATACTCTAACTTAAAGGACCATACCACCCATTTTGTATGTTTGAGCCTAATATATTCAGTATTCATACATGTTACATTACTGACAATCATTTCCCAAAGGATAAAACTGTATTTCAGCTTTTCTGATATTTTGCAAAATCTCTTAATCTTTCAAAATCAAATATTCAAGTAATACACCCACCTTAAAAATCCATGTTTCACCTGCTAATAGTTACACAGCCTTATGAAGTCACTGTCCTTCAAATTTTTCGATAAAAGCAGGTCTTCTTCTTTTGAGACTGTATTCCCCAGTGGAGACATACATTCACTCCATGCTTTTTTGCTTAAACTCTAAAAACTTAGAAAAAATACAGTACCTGAATACACGTCTTGTTGGTGACGATGGATTACCTATCCAAAGACGTTTCAAGTATCAACAAGTTGATTTTAATAGCGTACCAGAATGAACTGAAACCAATGGTGGTCTGGAGTTAGGAAAAATATTTTTAATTCACCGTTCCAGTAGTATGCTTTGGGAAATGATTGTCAGTAACATTACATGTATGAAAACTGAATATATTAGGCTCAAACATCAAAATGGTTGGTATGGTCCTTTAAGCCTGATTTATGCTTCACAGACAAGAAGTGGCCATAAATGTGGACGTCTCCACAATGGATTGTCCATGTGTCCTGGAATTCATGCTTCCCAACATTCATAATAACTATGCAATTCAACGGTGAAGCTGTGGATTCAACGGTTGGTTAATCGCTCCAAAACACAAAAACAAACCCAGCAAAATCAAAATCCTTTCTGGTTCAGTAACTCACAACAAAATGTGGAGGCAAGAGAGTTGTTGCTGATTAATGAAGAGGAGGAATTGGCTGCAAGGTGCTTTCCTCCATATCTCTTTGTATATCTTCGCTTGGCTAATCATCGTTGAAGGCGCGTTTACATCACACAAACAGCGTCCATGTTGTTTCAAAAATGGAGGGGTGAACGACCACTAGACAGACGCTCCAAAATGGCCTCTGCCGCTGCCGTTATGGCCAAAATTACGTCATGTTTTCCACACACGTACTGTCGTGTCCACGTTAAGTATGAACTAGGCTTAAGTTTCCATGGACCTGATGTAAAAAATGAATGTTTTATATGCTCAATACAGGTGTCTGTCCAAAAAAAAAAAAAAAAAAAANAAAAAAAAAAAAAAAAAAAAATGCTATGAGTAACCATTTTCCAGATATACAAAGATAAATTGTATAGGAATGTTTTCAGTGTCTTGATAAAATACCAGACAGAGCGGGGTGATACTCTCACTATGATAGTGTGTGAAAACATTCTGTCCATATCACCCTAATTCCTTTATCCTCAGACCGTACAAACAAGCGTTTCACTTTCTGACATAAAAAATATCGAAAGCCTCCTTGCTGCTACGCCCAGCTGGGTTACAAAACCTCAACATGTAAAAGTTGCAGTTTATCACAGCATCTGCTCCTCTGGCAGAGTTAATCGCCTTTTTGCTGGTTTCCAAACCGCCTATCATCCCCTCCGCCCCCAGGCTGTTTTGAAGACCAGAGCTGCCTGAGGAAACGATCCTCTCCAATCAGCCTTCTGAGCAGAGTGTGTTTGTCTAGGTGGACGGTTAGGTCAATAACAGCAGGGACCGTCTCCACGCAAGTCTTTGAGCTGTAATGCTGAAGATGCAACACGCCCCCTCGGTCACTTAGCACCACGTGGAAGCAATAAAGTAAAGCTCTTTAAACACTTTGAACATTGCTAGGTGCGTGCCATCATGCAGTCATATTTTAGCATGTTAACATGATGTATTCCCCATAAGACACCGCCCGCCTTGGCCTCTTTTCTCCGCTCCAATTTTGTCACAGGCAGTGTTCCCCTAATTGGGCCTCAGAGGACAATTCTCTCCCATTACATCTTTTCTATCTCACTCCAGGGCCTTTCCCTGGTGTCACTGAAAGAAGTCATAATGACTGGGCCCCCAGGGACCCACCGGTGTCTAACCAAACACCACTATCGACTCAGCTTCACAGAGGTAGTCAAGGAGCTCAGTGTGTGTGTGTGCACGTGTGTGTGGGGTGCATGGATGCATGGATGATTTTNTGTATACAGTATATACACACATGCATTGTTTGTGCATATGTGTACCTGATGAACAGCACTTCATTCTTAATCGACAATCACAAAAACTAGAGAGAACAGGAAAGCCTCTCTCTTTCTCTCTCTCTCTCTCTCTCTTGCTCTCCTTCCTCTTGAANTTTTTTTTTTTTTTTTTTTGTCAAGACAACAGATGAGCGCTCTTCCTGCTGACACTGCACCATTGTTTAAACCAGTTATTATAACTATTGAAAGAGCAGAGAGCAGGAGAAAATGTAACCTTGCTGGTTCTGAAAATGTATTCACAATAAAAGATAGCAGCACTTACAAACCTAAATGCTATTGAATATCCTGGTGAATAACTGGTATTATTAAACTAATTCAGGTTAAAGGCCAGAGTCAATGAGGGAATGAAGACAGAAATGTAATGCCAATATAATAGAAATTGGCTTTAAAGTGTTAGGTTCTCCAACAGACTTGCTGTTATTATCACTATAGCCTCAAACTATCTTTTGCTTTCCACAATTCCATCTCCAAACCAGCACGATGGAGTTTTTCCGTTTTGCATGTGGCATTTCCTCGTTCTGTACTTTGGCTATGAGCTGCTTTCACTCTGTCAGTTTATTTATGTTTCCTGCTAATAAATAATAATCTGTTATTTGGCAGATGCTAGCATTTATTCATATCAGCGAACCTGCCATCCATGTGTAACTTCTGAATAATTCCTGAAAAATAACATCAAATTAATAGTTAAGTGACAGTGTGTAGTAGCTTCAGTGTTTAGATACTTTTAGCTCTCAGTAAAGAGGTGCTTGATGTGTAGTAATTAAATAAAATACCTTTATCACATGTAAGGTTTCATTTAAGTGTGAAATCGAAACAACTATTTGTATTTGTAAGTTTTTTTTTTTTTTTTTTTTTTTTTTTGTTTTTTGCATAAATCCAGAAACAGAACATGTGAGAAAACCTAAAAAAATCAACTAGATGTCACTGTTTTCATGGTCTGACAGCATTAAGGAGGCAGTACCATCATCTGTCTCCTGTCAGCAGGCTCCCTCATATTAGCTGCCCGTATGCTGATATTTATGAAACACATATCAGCGAGGCAAAGAAAAGACACAACTAAAACCAGTGTTCCACAGGTTCAAAATTTACTTGTGGTGGTGGGCAGGCATGCTGTGTCCAAGCCACCTTCCCTCCAATGCAATCTTATTCTATTGTGTTGAATAGAAATAAAATAAAAATAAAAAAACAGAAATAAAACAGAAACAAATTTAAAAAATAGAAATATATGTCACGGTTCATCTTCTCGCTGTGTGTGTGTGTGTGTGTGCGTGACAGCAGTGTTGCAGTTGTATTGTTTTTAAGGCTGGGTTGTCCCACAATGCTTGGGCACGTTTTCATTTACCTGAGCGGGCCGCCAAAGTAAAGCCTATGTATGGGAAACACTGAAAACTCAAAGGGCATTCACAATCTCACAAGGATGCATATCTCTGCTAAGGCCAAACAAGCTGAGACAAAATTGGTCTCTTTCAATGATTTTTTTTTTTTTTTTTTTTGTATTCCACATTTCTGTGGTAAAAGTCTTTGCATTTGACCCATCCCTAAATGCTGTTGTTGGATAGGAAGAATATGGAAATTCCACACACATTGGCCTATTGGCTATATATAATAGGTCTACCTGCATCACCTGCTGCCCTGAAGAGTGGAAGAGAATCATAAAAAAAAAAAAAAAAANAAAAAAAAAAAAAAAATCCCATATCCACCTCTGGATACGGATTGGTGCCAAACTTCCATAGGTTCTTGTCTGAGCTGTGCTCGACCCTTCCATTAACTTTCATCAAACTTGGTTCCGATGTTTTGAGTAACCCTGCTAAAAAAAAAAAAAAACAATCAAACAAATCTATGGATCAACCAACCAGTGCTGGCAGAGGTAAAAATGTGTGACTGACAGATCCAAAACAGCTATGTGTAAATGTTTGATAGATTCTGGATTTAATTTACTTCAAAATGCTTTGGGTGTAGCCTAACAGCAATTAGCTCATTGAAACTATATAACTAAATGTTTTAGCTTTGATAGGTAGTTAACTAGCCAGCAGGCTACATATGTTTTCATACCTATATGGTTTGGTCTGGTTGAATTGCACTCCAGTAGGTTTTAATACATTTAAAGTTGAAGGCAAAGCTCTCAGTTTATGTCAGTCTACATTCCAGTGCTCACCTATGGTCAGGAGCTTTGGGTAGTGACCAAAAGAATAAGATCGCAAATAAATGAGTTTTATTCAAAGGGTTTCTGGGCTCACTGTTAGGGATAAGATGAGGAGCACAGACATCCAGGAAAGGCTCAAAGTTGCAAAGTTACTTCAGTTACAGCCATTCTCATAACGTGAAGCAACATGTGGTTTTCCAGATGTTGTCTTGAAGTTAAACTAAATTTGGCATTCTCATTCCCACCCCCAGACATGTCTGACCAATAAGCAGAGCAAGTGTTCTCACATGGCCTTTCTTGATATATTTTGGATCACTTGAAAATTTTCTCCATAAAAACCAAACCAAATCAAAGGGAAGTGCAACATAAGTGAAAATTCATTTTGTTATTTGGACCATGGCAAAGAGACTATAGGATTTTTTAACAAGACCTAATAGAGCTTCCATTCAAATGCACGTATAACTTATGACATTAATAATGGCTGCATTCATTTTAGGTCGGTGTGAGGAACCTTGTATTGTGCATGCTGGCTCACTGGAACACCTAAATGGAACACGTCTATAATAAACTTATTAGTTACACCTGAGCTTTTCCTGCCATGTCAAATTGACCACAACAAGAAAGGTTCGTGTTACAAAGCAGCTAATGTTATACTGTATTATGTCACATTTCATTTGCTGTAAATATATGCTGACAGTGAGAAAATGTCAGGTTCGCCTCTGGGATAATGACGGGGAGGATGCAATGGACTTTTCCAGAGGCTCTGATATCTCTTCAAATGTTAAATTGAAAAGCGTGTTCACAAAGCCATCAAAAGTGTTGAGTTCTGAGATAACAAAACCCACAGTAATTCAACAAAGTCTTTTTTTTTTCTTTTTTTTTTTGCCACAAACTGAGTCTTTTCATGAATAAAAATGCTTTGCAGGCAGAAGAAGCTCGTGTTAAATTTGTGTTTTCGGTCATTTCCTGTTAGGCGGATTCCGCTGACAGCTCAACTCTGCCCACCATGTTTCCTAGGCACTGATATTACAATTTAATCCCGAGTCCTTCAGAATTCCCATAATACAACCTGATCACAGTCGGACGTTCGTGATGGTATTTTGCTTCTTAAAACCCTCTCGTGTTCAAACGTGGTCCACAGAGATTCATCACCTTGAAGGCAATATTGTTTTGCTTTAGCGGTTCATTCTCATACAGGGAAGTGTATTCAGATTACTTTCCGCTTTCCGGATCCCCAAGGCAAAGTTTATCCTCTATAAGATATTAAAATGTGTCTTAGAGGTTGATATTCAAGTTGAGGTAGTTTAGCATTCAGAACTACTTGTAGGTTACTTTAACATGCAGCACATTTTGACAACAGCTGTCAGACGGCTGGAGAGGAGAATGGAATGCAGATGGGTAATCAAAGGTGTACTTAAAGGACCATACCAGCGATCGTGCATGTTTGAGCCCAATATATACAACCCACATACATGTTATGTTACTGACAATCAATGTCCAAAACATAAAACTGTATTTTAGTTTTCCTGTTATTTTATCAAATTCCCTAATCTTTCAAAATCAAACGTTCAGGTGATGCACCCACCTTACAATTCAATGTTTCACTTGCTAATACTTCACAATTGTAGAAGGTGTGATAATTTCTTCGTAAAAGTCATCTTCTCATTGGACTATATTTCCTGTCTGAGACATATGTCATCTTCCCTGCAGCTCTGTGATGGATCGGTTAAAAAAAAAAAAAAAAAAAAACTAATAGACATCTTGTTCGCTGTGATGATTTACATATTTCAAGCATGTTTCAAGCCTCTACAAGTTGATTTCAATAGTGTACTGGAATGAACTGAAACCAGTGGCAGCCTGGAAGTTAGGAAAAACAATTCTGAAATTTACTGCTAAAGTATTATTTTAGGAAATGCTCATCAGTAACATAACATGTATAGAATTGTATATATTGGGCTCAAACATGCCTGATCGCTGGTATGATCCTTTAACGAAAGCCTCATGCACCAAACCATCTCTGGTTCTGGATGAATCAGTAACACCACAAAGGAACCGTTCCAGAGTTTATTTAGACCAGACTGACATCATTTTCTCAACTGGTCTCAGTGTTCTGCTCAAAGAAATTGTAACATGGTGGAAACCACAAAGGTGTGAAAGCACATCTAGTTAATGATCCGAAAAACTGAAAGCTCAATTAATAGTCTGGAAAATTAATACTGAGATCCCTTTATTTCCACCAAAGGAAAAAATAAATCTGAAAAAACAGCAAAAGAAAAGTAAATCTATTATATTTTTAAAAAAATTCTAATGCATGGTACATGCAAATAATTAAATTAAGTGAACTGTGGTTTCTAATTAAATTATGAATTGGTAAAACTGAAAGTGTGGTGTAGCAGCCAATATTTGTCTATCATTCCTTAATTCAAAAACAAAAAAAAAAAAAAAAAAAAAAAAAAAAAAAAAAAAAAAAAAAAAAGGGCTCTTGCTTTGGTCCACACCTGAGTCCAGACATTGTGTTCAAATCTGCCAAAATGAATCTTATCAAGGGGGAAAATGAGCCCCCTTCTAAACTAATCAAAGGGTTTTTTTTTTTTTTTTTTTNTTTTTTTTTTTTTTTTTGTTTTTTTTTAATTCTGTTGTTCTTATGTATGCATTGCACATCTCTTTCAAGAGAAATATTAAAAATTAACTACATATGTGCTGGTATCCATTGTAACAAAAGGTATAATACTCTTGTACTCTTGATTATGACTTCAGGTGCTGTAATTGTTACCCTGGTGCTAAATTCCACCCAGAGGATAAATGGTGGTGCATACAAGTGGTAATGCTTGTTTAATTGCATCCTGCTTTCAATAAAATGGAAAATACATTCAAACAAAGTCACAAGATGAGTTACATTAAGAGTGTACATTAAAACAACACCTATTTATTGTTATGTGCAAATACAGAAATACTCCAGAGACCGTGTTGCAACCGTATTACTTTGTAAATGACACCAGGACATAGTTAAGTGGATTTTCTTTTGTAAGAATGAATAATTGATTTGTTTCTCTTGTGTCAGATGAGGGATGATAGTGGGGATGAGAAGATTAAGCTTCTTTTTTCTTGCCATCTCGCATGCAGGTAGACTGTTCCCTTTGAGATAGAAAAAAAAAAAAAAAAANAAAAAAAAGAAGCACACCTGGACAAAGGAGGTCTTTGAAAATTGGATAATCTCATCCATTCTCCAAAGTCCAGCCAATGAATGCGGTTCAGGAACAAGACAGAGTGCTCGGCGTGTGCTTGGTTAGACAGGAATAAAAGAGGAGGCAGGGACGAAGGATGAGGAGGAGATGAGAAAGAGCAAACTGAAGATGGAGGGAGGGCAGGAAGAGGAGCAAAGGGAGTCCATTAAAGCCAAATGGGCAAAGTAAATAACATTAATGCTTATTGATTCCATCTAAAATACAGCTATTTATTCTACTGACCAACAATCAATGGCTGCAATCCCTCGCTAACAACTCTCCAAAGCAATAACACTGGACTTATGAAAAATACCCTCTCATTACACTGAAATACACAACTAATACATTTCTATTATTCATTTTTAACAATGTGTACACCTTATTATTGGCAAATTCATGATCGAGTACAATTTGCTTCATTTTTATGTGGATATTATTTGTTTGTCGGATATTCGTGCTACTTAAAACACGAATCCGCTTAAAAACCACCTCAGAGCACATTGAAAACAAACCATTTTGAAGTGGTGTAAACATCCCTAAGTTTGATAGGGTTGCTGCTTCAGTGTGGTTGGTGTTAATTTCTTTGTTTGGCCAGTTGAGAACAATCTCATTTGTTCTTAGATGAGACCAAATAACTCCAGAGAAGCCTGAAAATAGAGGTCTCTGTCTACGAGGTTTGTTTTGATCTAAACACAAAGGAAAACAGACACAAAGTGCCGAATTCACAATTCCCAACTTCAGACATTTTAAAATTGCCAAACTGCTCAGATCTCCTTAAACGTTATGTCTTGATGATATTGTAGTGAGCACGCTGCACTACTAAGCACAGGCAAGATGCAGAAATGACAAGATCTGTCACTTGGAAGGGGATGACTGAAATCTGAAATCAGAATTCACAAACCATCGTGTTAGGCCACGGTCACGGGGTCATTCCTATGTTCCAGGGTATATAGCACAATAGAGCACATAATGGGTTAGGGTTGTGTGTTAACAGAATATTTCACGGGGAATGTAGGGAACATAGATATGGTCCTGCAGTACACTAAGAACATGCAACAACAACTTAATTTGCATGGCCTCACAAATATTCACATACAGCTCTGGATGCTTGGTGACGTCGTGACTTCTTGCAGGTCCAATAACACAGCAGCAGATGAGAATAGAGCTGCATGAGCTAATTGGTGATATGCCACAGTTAGCTTCCCGGTTAGCTAACTATGAGGAAGCTGGCTTGGTTGCTAACCAGACAATAAATTGACATAAATTCACAAATTTTTACTATCCACTCCTGTCTCATAACTGACTGTAAACCATGCAACATCTTTTCTGTGGAGCAGTTTATACTCTGCCAGGCCAGGATTGTACAAAACTGGATGATGAGACTCAGCAAATATGACGCTTTCTCTATTTTGGACGAAAGTTCCCTACGTTCCTTTTAAAGGTCAGCAGTATCAAGACGGTTTGGGATTGGGAAGCCGCGCAGATTTGCTTGTCAATATTCAATAAAGCTGAACTCTATGCAAAAGCAGCAGATTTTTTGACAAGAAAATATCACACAGATTGTTTTTTTTTTTTATTTTGCCACCATGCAAATTAATTTTGTGTCTCAAATTTAGTGCCACTGAATCCAGTATTTGTGTGAATTACACTGAAATGAATTGAGTTCACTCTGAAATTTCACAGTAAAAAGTGCTACTGTGACCACTGGGTTATAAGTGAAAAAACACAAGAAGTCACTGTGGCTTTGTGGTGTGTGCACTGAGAAATCTGACTTGATGCCAGTTACTTCTGTGTGTTCCAGGCTACCCACGATATGACATAATCGGAGACCACAGTAAAGGGGAATACCACCTCTTGATCCAGAGAACAGAGATCCAAGATGATGCTTTCTTTGAGTGCCAGGCCATCCAGGCTGCCATCAGATCACGTCCCGCCCGTCTGACTGTATTGGGTAAGTCCTAAGAACACACTTCCTGTCTCTAGATTGATATGTGTAAGTATAGAGCTTATATTGAATTATAAAAGTGCTGCAGAACAAAGTGTGGTTAAAGGAACATACCGTCAATTTTGCATGTTTAAGCCCAATAAGTACTACCATCATAGACATTATGTTACTGACCCAGCTTACAAAACATAATTATTTAATTGTATTAAATAAACATTAGTATTTTAGCTTTCCTGTTTTTTTTGTTTTTTTTTTTTTTTCCAAATCCCCCTAATCTTTCAAAATCAAATATTCAGGTGCTACACCCATCTTAAAATTCAATGATTTGTCTTCCAACACATTTGCACGATTGTCCATCCATTTTCTGTACCCATTTGTCCTGTTAAGGGTCACAGGGGGCTGGAGCCTATCCCAGCGGTCATTGGTAGAGGCAGGGTTCACCTGGACAGGTCGCCAGTCTATCACAGGGCTGACACATAGAGACAGACAAACTCATTCACACCTACAGTCAATTTAGAGTTTCCAATTCACCTGACATGCATGTCTTTGGAGGAAGCTGGAGCACCTAGAGGAAACCCACACAGACATGGGGAGAACATGCAAACTCCGCATAGAAAGGCCCTGCCCCGGCCAGGAATCGAACCCAGGACCTTCTTACTGTGAGGCAACAGCGCTAACCACCGTGCCGCCCCCAAGTTACTTAAATGAAAAAAAAAACAAAAAAACAAAAAAAAAAAGACAACTTCATAAACCATAAACATAGACTGTTTGCTGTGATGGGTTATGTATTTCAGGCACATTTTAAGTCTCTCCTAATTGATTTCCATAGCATACTGGAATGAACCAAAACCAGTGGCAGCCTGGGAAGTTCATAGATATCACAATTCTAAAAATTTACTGCTCCATTAGTATATTTTGGAAAATGATTGTCAGTAACATGACATATGGGTTACATGTATTATTCTCAAAACATGCAAAATTGATGGCATTGTCCTTTAAACTCCTGCCTGTTTTCAGCCTTACGTATACGTTAATCAGCAATACATTCTGAAATCAAAAGCTAATCTTCTAATGTTAAAAATCCTCCCTGGATCTGTTTTCCATCTGCTTATCGTTTGTTCCTGAATCGATCAGAACCCTCCCATTCCCCCCCCCCCCCNCCCCAAAAAAAAAGCCTTTACATGTATGAGCTGCAGCCTATTTGCAAGTGAGGAGAAAACTGATTACCATTATTGATTCAGGCCCTCCTTATTTAAAGCATGATATATTCCAAAGGTATCAGTTCATTATCCAACCACCCCAGCACCAAACTCCCTCATTAGGTGCAATTTTATTCAGTAATCTTAAGATGGTTACTTAATGGAGAGAGCGATGGAGGGCNGGGGGGGGGGGGGGGGAGTTAAGATGTTGGCAATTGAGGTCCATTAAAATGATTAATTATAGATAAAAGGGGTACCATTTGTTTTGATTTTTTTCTTTTTTTTTCAGCTTAAAGAGAAGGTGCAGGAGACAAATCACTCAGGCATTAGTCTGACATTTAATCCCAGTCAAATTGGGCTGCTTTGGGGAATAAAAACTGCATTTAAAGATACTGGAGGTGTCCCAAGAGTTAGGCAGTCGTGTTAATAAATGAAGCGAAACGTGCTGCAAAATACTTGAGAAGCTGTAAAATCAATGCGAATATGTTTTTTTTGGGTTGTGTAATTTGAATAATTGATCCACAATGTGACACTCGTGTGAATAAACTTGAACAAAAAAACTTGACATTTTGGCACAAAGGTAATACTCATGCATATGCATGACTAGAGATTCATTCTTCCCTCAAGTTTTCATGCAGCCTGTTAATACATTGGATGGTATTTTAATAAAACATAAGTGCTGTTAAAGATAATATATATATTTTTAAACTTGAGTCTGTTACTTCAGTGTGTAAAATTACCATGTTTGAAAAAAAAAAAAAAAAAAAAAAAGGAGCAAAGGAGCACAGGCATCTGTTTCAGACTTTTGGGTACCTGTCATGCAAATAAGGTTTCTACAGTCTTGGTGCCTATGGACGCTTTCAGTGTATGTGTGTGTGTTTGCGTGTGTGTGTGTGTGTGTGTGTGTATGTGTGTGTTAGAAACACTGCAACAGACACAGAGAGGTAATATAGCAAAAGGTTCCTACAGCTGTACAGCTCAATGTTTGGCAGTTTCATTACATGTTTTTTTTTTTTTTTTTTTNTTTTTTTTTTTTTTTTTTTAACATTATGTCAAAATATTAATAATTTAGAAGCAGCTGTCATATGCCCTGTTATCAATGTGTCTCAACAGTACCGACAGACTGAAAATATCCCCAGTGATTTAATTATCTATAGATTTATTTACATGGATTTAAACTTTAGAGTGCTGCTTCCTTAAATTGCCACAAATTCATTGCATGTAATTAGAGTTTTGCATCAGACTTTTAGCAATAATAGTCCAGACTGCAATTTTAGAGGACAGAAACCTTTTAACATATTTTATTCCTGCAGCTGCTATACATAGTACCAAACATGTTTAAATTATTATGCTTGAAATTCGACATATTATGCTTTTTGTAAATTTACATTTATTCATTAGGCAGATGCTTTTATCATCTGACTAATGATGGTAACTTACCTGACTTACACATGTTTGGACACACAGAGTCACACACATATGAGAACATGCAAACTCCACTCAGAAATGTCCGAGCTTTGAACTGAGGACCTCTTTGTTGTGAGGTCGCAGTGTTAACCATTGAGCATTTCCTCATTTTTATATGAATACACTGGAAAATACTGTATGTGTTGAATATTGTCAAAGGTGCAAAATTTAAGGTTGATGTTTACATCACACCTGCTTAGACACACCCACCACTTACAAGGCTCGTGTGCTATTGGTGTGTTCCAAAGCTCTTATTTGATTGCTCCTTGATCCTCGTGTGACCCAGAAACCAATCTGGTCCGTCATCTTTCAGGATGTCCCAATGTTCTTATTTCTTCTCTGAGGAGCGAGGATCGAGGAGACTTCATCAGGAAGACATGAGTGAGGAAACGCGAGACCATCCTAATAGGTTTGAGCTGAATACTCGGATGAAATGAGTATCCGGTATGGATAATGTACTTTTTACGAGCACGAGTATCATCTGGGTAAAATGTGTCAATATCCATACTCATGATGAGGGAAAATCCTCATTGGTTAGCTGTGTCCACATTGTTCCGTGATAGGCCAGCCACAGACAGAGCTCCGCCCCTACACAGAGCCTATAAAGTTCACTGCTATTACTGCACCACACAACACAATCTTGTCATCGTCACAGCCACTCTGTCCACAGGGATCTATATTATAAAGTTTGTAATTCTCAGATTCAGCTCAACACATTATTCTCACTAATCACCGTAACTAAAGACACATTTACTGTGGACATTCACACGTAAGCACATATTATTACAAATGGACATTTCTAGCTTCTAGCTTGCTACAGTGGGCTAACTAGCCAGTTAGCTAGCGACTATTTCCTAACATTTAGCGATCTCATACACACACTCTGGACTATTTGATCAGTAGAACAATCTCTCCCACTCCTGCTCTCTCTCTCTCTCTCTCTCTCTCTCTCTCTCTNACACACACACACACACACACACACACACACACACACCACATAACATTGTGTTTTACTTTGTGTAGAAATAAAACTGCCCCAAACAAAACACTGCTTAAATTTAATTTAAAAAAATAAATAAATAAATCAATAAAAAAGAAAGTTATGTTGGTTATGAAAACTCAAATTCATGCATTTTACTTCATACTTCTTAAGATTTCATGTGTTGTTTTTCATTGAGTCACTGAAGTTCATTCATTCAAGTTTATAAAAACTTGTTCTGTAAAGACTTTTCTTCCTCTTGTGATTAAAAACATTGATTTGAAGCTAAATTCTGAGGCTGTTCTGCAAATAGATTTCTCAAAAACAATAAATATAGCAACTTCTGATCACCCATATCCATGTTAGGCTTAAAATACCAACTTCCGGTTAGGCACCGCACACTTCCTGTTTAAGCCCCGCCCATTACAAGTACAGATGCGGATACAGATAATTTAGTTGGATGAACAGATAGAGATAATGGTGCTCTTGCTCATCCCTGCATGCTAGCTGGAAGTCTGTTATCTGACAGCAGTCACGCCCCTTTCCTGGAAGTCAGTGTTTCTGATTGGACAGATCTACTAAAGCTGCTAACATGCTATTAATTAACTGCATCATGAGTCTCACCAAACATGCGAACAGACAAATAACACCAACACCTGTTGTAAAATGACTCACATTATTTAGATTCTATTGTATCCGATTGATCATCTGGTTATAATGACTGGAGGTGTGTTTTCTGCAGGTCTGAATGATGAAGAAACATAAAAGAATCAAATCTCTTATATCGTCACAACCAGCAATACTGATCTGTTCCAAGAAAATCAACTGACGTAAAACATCCCCTTTGGAAAAAGTTCACTAATAATGATAAACATTATAAATTAACTATCTGAGCAGTGAAATATACTTAGAAATGAAATGATGGTTGGATGATTGTTGATTATAAGGTCAGACTTTTATGCATATGGACGTTTGTCAAACTGTTCATGTTAAGGGTTACAGTAATAATCAGAGGAGAATATTTCATGATTGCATTATAGCGTTGGAACTAAAGCAGAGCAGGTCCAAGTGCACCGACAGCCGATCAGCTGTGTGATAACATCAGAGACTAGACTAGACTAGCTGATTGCTAACTAGCAAAAGCAGAGCGTGACACAGAGGCGAGATTTTGATTGGCCGGTTAATCTGAACCAGGAGCTGAGTCCTACTGGCCAAAGAGTTCATTGACAGAAAAGACAGAGAACTACTCTAGTGTTCCTCGCTCATAACCTTAAGCATTCTATTTGCAGCCGTTGAGTAAAATTGCAAGTCCAGATAGAGCTGGGCAACATTAACATGGGTCCTGGGCCTTGGTGACTCTCCACCAGGATGAAAATGACCTCTGAGCGTGGACCTGTGACCGCCGACCCTTGTTGTAGCATAGCAGGGTAATCTGTGTGGCTTCTAAGAGAACGGGGGCCTATTGAATAAGGCATGAGATGGAGCAGGTAGCCGATCCACAGGGAGAACCCTAAAGCTAATTAGATCCTCAGAAAGCCTTCCTGTCTCATACATATATATGACTGTATACGAACACACACACACATACAGAGAGAGAGAGAGAGAGAGAGAGAGAGTGCAAATGTTTCCACCATCNACACACACACACATACAGAGAGAGAGAGAGAGAGAGAGAGAGAGTGCAAATGTTTCCACCATCCGCTACGGTTCAGTCTGGCCATTTGTCCAAAGAGCAAAACAGCAGATTGGAGCTATAGGTCATTGCTATTTTAAATGGGCTTTCAGGACCTTAGGAGAGCATACTAATAGTAGCAGGAACAGGAGTTTGCTCCTGATGAAAGAAGAAAGTTCTGACAACTTCTTGCAGATTTAAACTTTGGAGCTTTCACAATTACCGTCGGCTTTTTCAGCAGCGATCGCATTCAGCAGTCTTACGTGTTCCTGTAAACCAGAATGCTTACACGGTGAACTCTCTCCCACTGCAGGTTTTTCTTTTTTTTTTTTTTTTTTTTTTGGCAGCCCAAGGTTGAAATCTGATTAGAAGCAGTAAATGGGTTTTTGAACACTGTATAGACATGATATGGCCTAGAGTCAGAATGTCGCTACTCAGCAGCATGTGAAGTGCTGCTTATAAGTTCTTGAAACTCGCTCGTGGCAGCTGCCATATCAAGGCCAAATTCAAAACTACATTTGACTTTTTTTTTTCATTCGGCTCGCTGTTTCTTTTGCACGTCTTTGTTAATTCTGTGTGGGCGCGCCACAGTGTCTTACCTCCGACGTAATTAGTGACAGGGATAGAAAGTGCAATTAGAATATGTGAATCTACACCACAACAGGTGCCTACACATCCAGGCCTCCTGGACCACCAAGTGCACAGTTTTGACACTGTGGGTGGAATTGCTAAAAAAAAAAAAAAAAANAAAAAAAAAAAAAAAAATCATGGTAACTATGCAGCATCACACTACATTGATGCATTAAATCAGCAAAATAAACATAAATTCTTCACTTGAGAGCATTCATATTTTCAGAGATCGACGCTAAGATAAGAGAGACAGATCCAAGCATTACTATTACTCTCTGTAGTCTGTGATTGCAGTATGGGAGAGTTTGGTTGTTTGTGTGTGTGTGTGTGTGTGTGTGTGTGTGTGTGTGTGTGTGTGTGTGTGTGTGTGCATGTTCGTATCTATGCGTGTTTGTGTGTGTGAGAGAGAGAGGGAGAAAAACATAGAGAGCAGAGAACAATGCCTCAGGAAGTGATGCAGTGCTACTAGAACAGTCACCCTCAAAGTCTGGACTCTGATCCAGACTGAGCCACAACTGTCTCTGGACTGTGAGCAAATTTTCATATGTAGGCTATTATTTGTAATATCTGCGAGACATCACTGTAACGCAAGAAGTCAAATTTCTGCAGAGAAAGTGAAACCAAATGTCCGACTGCTCCACTCCACTCTGACCCTGACTTGACTAACTTTAATAAACAGACCTTTGTCTTTCTGAAAATTTGCTTTCTGGAACTTTAAGATTTTTTTTGAGTATCCCTGTACTAGGATATGTGTGAGATCAACTGAGTGGGTTTATCTATCAAATTTATTGATCAATTTATTGTGAGACAAATACACATTAAAATGATGCCCAGATTTCATACCACTGAAATTTACCAAAAGACTTAATTTCTGCATGACAGTGTGTTTTATGAAAAGCTTCCACGACATGTAAATAAGAAAATACTATAGCAAATGTAAAAAAAAAAAAATGCAGACAACAGGCATTTATAAGTGAAGGAGCATGGCTATTTGTCCTTACTAGCTGAGGTTAAAACCTTGGAACCCATCACTGTAATGTTGTCTTACAGTGGTCAGGCTTTAATTGACATCCAACATGATTTTGTAGCATTCATATGCATGGCATTTTGTGTTTCTGTGAGCAAACAGTTGTTTTTGTATTTGATCATACAAATGGAGCCTCAAACATTGTGTTTACTGCTTTGACTTATAGATGAAGTATGAAGTTTTTTTTTCATTGTATATATTCATTATGAATGATGACCAGATGTCTAAAAGGGGACATATGATATCATATGATACAGAATTCCAAGTTCTTATTTTCATTTAGGAGTCTATTTTGAAAACTTTGCATTATTTTAATATGCTAAAACAAATATATTGACAGAGGGGCATTAGTTGGGGAGAAGAGTCCTGTAAATCAGATCTCTCAGCCAGCTGCTTGCCAGATTCAAATGAAATACAGCAAACTGAGTCATGCTAACAGAATCATTTAATACCACAATAGCTCTGCAAAGCAAACAAGCTAAGTGTGCTCATTTGGTCTGGTGGGTTATAGTCAGTGACAGCAATGACCTGTCAGACAAAAAATGAGCAGCAGGCAGCAGCATTACCTTACAGCCTGCAAGGTAATTCACACTGAATGGTAATGTGGTAACAAGAAGCAGCTGCACTGCATCCTCTCATGGAGAGAACTGAGCAGATTCAGATACATAATATAACTCTGTTTTTTTATGTTGAGGATGCTTAAAAATGTATTTCATTTCATTTCTTCAGGGACAATGCTCATTGATCAACAGTAAAACACACTTTAAATGAGCCAGAGCTAGCCCAAAAGGCTAATTTTCACCTGCAGTCCCTGGCCAGATGTTTAAAAGGCACCCTCTAAAATCCGATAACAAAGCCATTAATACAAAAGAACTATAAAATACTCATCAGCTCAGCGCTACAGTGGGAAACGACCAAAACCAAGACAACAAAAGATACACATAGACAGATCACCAGTGCATCGCCAGCAGAACATAGCTGCATTTTAGCTCATGTTTATCCGGCTGGATGATCTCCAATTTCTGAATATGACTAGTAGCCTCAGCTAATAATCCAATACCAGAGGAACTCATACAACCTTATATTTAAAAAAATGGCTTAAGCATCACTTTAAATCATAATCTGAACAGTAATGTAGCACATTACATGAAATTGTGCCCCTTTTTGCTTGTATCATTATATAATAAAGCCAAACACTTCAAACTCACCAGACCATAACGAGAATGCTTTCTGCAAGTTTACATAACACTATCACAATTAATACATATTTACAGGGCTGTCACAACCTGTAAATATGAAATTACCGTAATATAATGGGATAGTTTGAAGGCTGATTGAATGGGATGTGTTTCTGTATCAGGGTCAGGAAGTGTTGTGTTTTCATGGCTGGTGATAGAACTGCGATAGAACTGATACCCTCTCTTGTTCTATAGCACATCTGAGGTTCTTTGACTGTGTGAACAATACTTGTGTTTGCGCTCGTGTAGGCAAACAGCTCCGTTTAAAGGATTGCATCTCCAGAGCGCTTTGTTGCTTCAGTTGTTTCAGTTCAACTTTGCATTGAAGTCACTTTCAAGAATCTTTCCACTCGTGGAATGCGGAGGCGATGGCGTCAGCCTCAGCTAACTCTAAAAGAAGCGGTGTTCGGGTTTGTTCTCTCACGGCAAAATTGTTGCTAAAATACAGAAGCCAAAGCTTTAGAAAGACACGGAGCTTTAGTCCTTATATTGACAGTTTTGTGAATAATGAGCCTGCTCCTGCTTGCCAGCCGGAGACAAAGACTCAACTTTTCAGAAGGTCATTTATTACCTCTCTTCTTCTTCCCTCCTTTGTGATGAGCTCCCACTCAGACAGCGTATTAACAGTTTAGCACCTGAGCCACTTGTCTGAAGAACTTTTTATCTAAAGACGTTCTGCCAAAGAGCATGTGTCACTCAGTACCAACTTCAACTATCTAAAACATCTGTGCTATAGTGTCGTCTTGTATGCTTTGTAACACACCTGATCCTTAAAGGACCATAAGCAATTTAACATGTTTGAACCCAGTATATACAACCCTCATACACGTTGTGTTACTAACAGCCATTTCCCAAAACATACGGCTGAAGCTGTAAATTTTAGAATTTTTTTCCTACCTCCCAGCCTGTCATTGGTTTCAGTTCATTCCAGTACACAATTAAAATCAATTTGCAGAGTCTTGAAAGCCGGTTGAGATAAGTAATCCATCACAATGAACATGATGTCTATTAAATTTTGTTGATTTTTTAATCAAAGTAATTTTACTTAACTGGTCCAGCATGGAGCTGTATGGAAGACAATGGACCAGATTCATAGCACTTGATTTACCATATCGATATAGGCAAATATCATCATGCAGTCACATTCCCTCATTCATAAACGCCTGTAAGTGGCATCTTTTAGCATTTGCCTTGAAGGAGGCGTTACTGTAGTATTTCCTTATTTACATGTCAGGGAAGCAATTCATAAACCTTCACAGAAGAATGAAGACCTGTTTCATTCTGGTTACAAATCTCAGTGGTATGAAATCTGGGTGACACTTAAAAACTGTAAAATATGGAAATTATTTGTCAGTAGCATAACATATACATATTGGGCTTAAATATGCAAAATAGCCTGTGTAAAAAAAAAACAAAACAAAACAAAAAAGGTGGATTCCAGTCACACATGGGCAGCTTTAAAACCATTATTCTCTCTGTTGTATAGAACTCCTAGGCTCTTTGTCCATCTGTGTTTTTCTGTGAAACATGCTTACTTTCCTGACATATTCACAAGGCAATAGCTTGATACCACAATATATAAAAATACAAGTTTGGTCTGCACATCAATGTTGTCGGGCAAGGGTGATGTGTGAAGTCTTAGAGAAGTTGTGTTTTGTCAGAGGGAAGATGCAGGAAGGCTGCTCTCACCCTGCTTACCACAAATGGATTGCAAATGGCATCAGGGAATATCCGAGTTGTCGCAGCACAGCAGCGAGCAGGAGGTTTTTTGTTACAAAAATTGAGTAATAGGCTGGAAAGCAAGTTTTGAAAGCTTGAAACCCCAATCTGTTGGAATAATTGAATCATCGGTATTGATCAACAACTTTATTAAAACGCTACAGATACTGTGTATGTGATCGGTTTTAGTCCATAACCTGGTTAAAATCTTACTTACTCCACCCCTCCATTTTCTGTTATTTATGTGAGTCCAAGTCGTGGAGGCCCGCGGCTAAGCAAAGAAGCCCAATTGTCCCTCTCAGTAGACACGTCTTTTTGCTGTTCTTATTTATTACCTCGTCGTTTCTTTGCATGATATGAGTTACTGTGATTAAACTGGGCCATTACATTATCGTCAGATCAGAAAAGGAAAATGTCTGTCATGGTTAAACTTTCTTCTCATTCTTGAATAATTAGCATTTTAGTGTTTTTAATGAAACGCTTTTGAATCTTTTTTTTTTTTTTTTTTTTACAAAATAATATGTAAATCTATCTATCTGTGTGAGTTTGATCCACATTAGATAATATCTAATGTAGATAGTATCGTTTCAGTCACTTAAAGGACCAACCGGCCATTTTGCATGTTTGAGCCTAATATAAAATTAAAAATAATGTATAAATAATATATAAATAATATATAATTAAAAATTGATGTTTCGCCAGCTAATAGTTACACAGCCTTATGGAGTCACGGTCCTTTAAATTTTTCCATAAACACAGGTCTTTTGGGACTATATCCCCTGGTGGAGACATACATGCTTTTTATTGTGCTTAAATGCTAAATAAAAAAAAAAAAAAACNTGGATTACCTATCCCAAGAACTTTTCAAGTATCAACAAGTTGATTTTAATAGTGTACCAGAATGAAATGAAACCAGTGGCAGTCTGAAAGTAGAAAAATAAAAAAAAAACAAAGAAAAAAAGCCAAACACTTAACTCACTGTTCCAATAGTATCCTCTGGGAAATGACTGTCAGTAACATTACGTGAATGAAAATTGAATATATTAGGCTCAAACATGCAAAATGGTGGTGTGGTCCTTTAAACTTTATTTGCAGTATTTTCCTTATTTGATATGAGTAAAGTTTTAGTGAAATTTGTCATTGGTTCCCTCAGTGAGAATAGATTTTTGGTAAAACCTTCAGTATGTCAGATAACAGTTAACCACTTGTCATTCTCACTGCGTGCTGTTATTAACACGGGTGTGTTGGTGCTGCAGCCACAGGAATAAAATAAACTGCCCCTATCTCCAGAGCAACTAGACAGGCTTCATTTTGTATCTAAAGTAAGCAGTTTAATTAAGTTCACTGGCATCTCTTATCTGAGGTGGGAACATGTACTAATTTAGGTGATGGCAGACTGACTCGGCTCATGTTCTGGATTCTTAATTTAGCGTGCTAATAATGCTGTGCGCGCAGATACTCATGCAGAGCTGCTGCTTCTATAGTGCTTTAGCAAGGGACTCTGTGCAAACTTAATAAAGTAGGATTTGATCTGTTTTATTTTCTAATAAGTAACAGGTTTTTAGATACAGGATTGTTTTTTAGTTTATGAATAACTCCTGCCCCCTTTTTTTTCCAATGATTTGTTACTTGTTCTTATGCGGCGTTGATAGGTAGCGGTTTTTCCACGAATGCTGAGCAGAATTTCAACGTGGACACTGTCCAAGAAGAGACCAACTGGCTGCGTTCTGTGCGAAAATGCAAAGTCACAACAGAGCTCAGCCAGCGCATGTTAATTTTGGTAACCAATTAAAATATGCATAGGCTGTGTTCCCTCACAAAGCACACGGGTCACATAATAAACTGTCCTTCCTATCACAGCAACATGGTCATTAAAGAGCTATAGCAATAAATTCTAGGACCAGGCAAATCTTCAGGATTTCCCGAAGAAATAATGACATTTTAAACAACACTTCTGTTGCATTCTGAATCAACAATGACAGTATGTGATCATTTTTTACATATTTGTTTATTATCAGTTTATAGTCTTTTTTTAAATGAAGGTTTATGTGTCCTGGCATCAGGATCTCACAGCTATTAAATAATCTTTTCTTTCAAATGCAATATGCATTCATTCAACACGATCTGTTATTTTCCCCCACAATGTGTTGAATTAAATCCAACAAAAATAAAACATTATCAGCGCCATGTAGGTAGGATTTATTGCAGGTTATGGAACTGCATCATTACCTTTGCCAAAGAGATCTTATTATTGCTGTTTGTTTGTTTGTTTGTTTGTCAGCAGAATCACTCAAAAAGTTATGAGTTAATATTTGATGAAAGTCGGTGGAAGGGTGGGGCGTAGAGCAAAGAAGAATCCATTAAATTTTTGGATGCAGAGCCAGATCCAAGATCTGTATAGGGAATTGCTGCGATGGAAGGATTTATTTGGGGGCTTTATATTGTAATTGTGATCCAGTTATTTTATTTAAACACTTGTCGTCTACAGTCAATATTTGTGATGCAACTGAACAGTCAGCACTAATTGGTCAAATTTAATATTAGTAATCTGGCACAAACATGGCTGTGCTGTCAGTGCAGTCAGCGACTTCAGCAAACTGTCGATGAGCAGCTCTACGATTGTCAGACGTGCTTTGGATTAAACAAAGAACTTGTGCAAATCAGTGTGAGCATGTGTGTGTGTGTGTGTGTGTGTGTGTGTGTGTGTGTGTGTGTGTTGGCAAATGCTTGGCAACCATCATGTAAATATTGTTCCCTGTATGTTTTTCACTTGACTCAGTCATTGTCATGAAAGAATCGCACCTTATAAACACACTTTTTGCAGTGAGTGGCATGTTGCTGTTGCTAAGCAACCACAAATTCATCCATCAACTACACAATAACTTGTCAGCACCTATGATCAGGCAGTCTAAACATAACTGTTGCAGACAAACTAATCAAATAATTTACATTAATGTTTCTTGAGGTTTGTCATTTCTGTCTGTTAGATACACTAGTGCAGCACCTGTTCAAACGTGTCTGTTTGGAACGTGTTGGACTTTATGGTGTGTGCCGCAGCCTGCCATATGCTCTGTGGAGTGGAGCATATGCTACCATGCCCAGAGTGTATCCTGCCACCGCGGCCAGAGCGTATCCTACCGTGCGCAGAGTACTTTTTTACCAGCAAGTTCAATTTGAGAACCGTTCATCCAAACAACTTCACATGCAACACTGCATGTTCTTGGGTCCTGAGCAATAAACCTGCTGCATTTCAACCTTATACAGTACCGGGTTCTAGAGATGTTGGTGCCACAGACAGAGAAACTGTAATTATAATAAGATATGTAACTTCAGGTGGTCAGCAGCAAGAAAAGTCATTTTCCTTTGTTTTGTTGTTGACTTCAGTTGGGAAACTCTGCTCCTTTTCTTCTAAGACAGGACAGCATAGAAAGAAATGATATTGATGCAGAACATATTTTGGAGTTAACTAAATATAACTAAATTTGGAGTTTTCCTCCAAAAACAAGAGGAGAAGCAGCTGGTATCCTCACGTCTTAGCGGCATCTTCTTAACTCAATAGTGCAGGAAGAAACCATGAAAAACTATAGACGGCTCTCATTCAACAGGGACCAATGCTGGAGCCAAACTGTGAACCATTCAGCTTACTCAGCCAGAATACCAGTTCCCATGCTGATTTTTTTTTTTTTTTTTCCCCCAAAATCTCGCTGGTTTAGAGCTAGGAAGCATGACGTAAACAGTTGAAACTCTGTATGCGCTGTGTACATATACATGCATCAACAGCTATCAACAAATATTTTTCTCAGTGATCCTGGAAGAGGATGTGTGTATATTGATTCCATGCACAGTGGGGATGATGGTTCCAGTGGATAAAATAATCCCTAAACATCACAGCTGGAGATTGCAAATGTCAGTTGGGTTTCGGGGTCAGAAAGTCTCCAAAACTATGATCCAACGCCACCAGGCAGATTGAGAAAAAGATTTATTTCATGATAAGAATTTATTTCTCCTTTCAATTATTTTACTTTAATTCAAGGTTATATTTCTGTTAATATTTTGAATGAAAGATCAAGAGCATAAACAAAAAAGACTTTTTTTTCACAACCCATTTTGCTTTTATTAGCAATGTTGCCAATATTTGAAGAGTGCTGTGTATTCTTGTGTCGCAGTATATATTCTATTCAGCCAGATCCATATCTAAATGATCATAAGATGCACATGCCTGACTTTTTCCATTAAGCTGGTGTGTTTCTGAGAAGTCGGCAAAAACTGCCAACAAATGCATTACAGTGCAATGTTTAATAAAGTGCCTGAAAATCTCATCAACTCCTTATTGACCCAAGTCCTTCAAAATTTCATTATACCATCTGTTGCTTTTTTGAGATATCCTACAGGCAAACAGTCAAAGGCAGATGAAAACATAACCTCTTTGGCGGAAGCAATCGCTAGGGAATATGGGTCAAGCGGAGCCATTATTTATATATTGTATTATTTGTTTGTTTATATTTTGAGTCTTTTTTCATTTATGTGTCATGCAGCAAGGCTGTATTGCTGCCAGCCCCTCTGTAGCCGGGTGCGTAGACTGCCGTGCCTTCTGTGATACATATGGAGCCCACAGCCTTGTCTTTTTCACCTGATGGTGATCCGTTTTACCAGGCGAGTGTAATAAACCCAAGTCTTTTCTGGCGTTTTTTTGTTCTTCCTCTGCACCACCTGGAAGGTCACATTTCTGTTGATGTCACCACGTTACACTTCTTTCCTTGCTGGTAAATACCATTAGAAGTTAACTCCAAGCCGCAGGTGGCAGCGTGGTGCACGCGGTGGCAGACAGATGGCCTGTGCCAGCATTTTAAGTGTTTAGATAATGTAAATGTGCATGTTTGTGATATGCGGTTTCCCGGGGGGCCACGGCGAGCATTGATTCAGCATCAGAGAGCCGCAGATATTAAAAAACTGTCCCTTCTGTCAGAGCAGAGAGGAGAAAGCCTCATGATTTATTCAGAGCATCCAGAGAGAGTGAAAGCGAGCCGAACATATCCTGCCACTATGATATTATTGCTTTCTGACTATTCTCATTACCTGACAGGGTTTCTGTTATTATGTGTGAGAATAAAAAAAAAGAAAAACATGCAAAAATATTTGCTCCTGTTTATTATAGCTTGGTGGGGGGNGGGGGGAATTTAGTGAGGTAGGGATGGAAGCTGTATTTTGGATGGGGTTGGATTGGGTGACGGGATGGAGGGCAGAGGGTGAAGTGGAATTAAAAGAACAGAGGAGACCTTCAGTTAGGTCGACATGGGGACCAGAAGTAGAAACTAGTAGGCTCAGGTGAATCCATTCAAAAACACCAACANCCCCCCCCCTTCGCTGGATGAAGTCATGTGAACATGGATGATATTTGGTCTGAAAACACTTGTTAAAAATTAGTCATAACACTTGAGTTTAAAAGCAATGCTAATATTGCCATTTTTGATTGACTTCTATGTGATTAGTGTTACAATGATGAATAACGACCTGACAACTAGCAATTGCAATCCACTGTTTCTAGTGTCATTAGAAACAGTGATTAGCCATTAGAAACATTAAGTAAAATGCTGAAAAATATATAAAAAGGTAAGAGTTTTTTCTCTTCATAGAGGAGAGACTTTGTGATGAACCTTAAGGTCACAAGCTTCTATTGAAACTTGATGAAATTTTGTTCAACTCAAAGGAGATTTTGGACATGTAGCTTATGTTATATAGTTGTAATCACTGTTCAACAGCATTTTAAAGGACAATACCGGTGACAGTCATGTTAGGTCCAAAATATACAACCAACACACGTTACATTACTGACAACCATTTCCAAAAACATAATACTGGAGCGATAAATTTCAGAATTGTTTTTCCTGTCTTTCAGACTGCTATTGGCTTCAGTTCATTCCAGTATGCTATTAAAAATCAATTTATAGAGACTTTAATTGCACTTGAGACAAGTAACCCATCACAGCGAACATTACAGCTATTATTTTTTTTTTGTCAAAGTAACATTATTTTAATTGATGCAACACGGAGCTGCACAGAAGACATGTATTTCTCTGCCAGGAAATACAGTCCCAGGAGAAGATGGCTCTTATCAAGAAATTAAAATGACCATGCCTTCTGCAATCAAGCATTGGTGTTAGAAGGTGAAACATTGAATTTTAAGGTGGATGCATCACCTGAATATTTGATTTTGAAAAATCAGGAGATTTAGAAAAATAACAGGAAACATAAAATGCAGTTTTACATTTTGTAAATTGTTTTTCAGTAGCATAACATGTATGTGGGTTGTGTCTATATAAGGCTTAAACATGCAAAATTGACAGTATGGTCCTTTAATGATTCAACATGCAGCAGATTCTACAGGGATCCTGGGAAAGAGCGGTTCGGCTGAGCATCGTTAGCATAACAACGGTAGGAAATTTGTTGCAGAATGATGATGACTGACTGAATGATAGCAATTGGTAAGAACAATAGGGGGCAAAGGACTGAGCCCTGAAGGACCCCAGCAAAGAGGGGAGGTAATGAAGATGGAGAATCTCTATATGGAATATAATTGATCAAATTAGCCTATTAGAAAAAAAAAAAAAAAAAAAAAAAAGCTTAAATGGAAGTCAAACACATTCTATAACATTAAAACCTAAATATCTTCTAAGACACAACTTACTTAGTTCTTTCCTGCAGTGGCTGCTACTCTTTATTTCCATATAAATCACCGACTTCTATGCAAAACAAGGAAGAGAGTAGCATGAATCATGGATGCTAAGTTCCTACCCATGTAATTACTATACCCCATGGCCTAAATGAAAATTTTCATTAGCTTAATTTAGATTTGATGAATTCTAAATGATCCCCGTGAGGAAAATGGGTCACTGCAGCAGCAGAGTGTGATATAGATACGAACAAGACCAACAGCTAATAATGATGATAATAAGTAGCTGCACAGTCAGACACATTTACAAGATACAACAGGCTTGTGAATCAAGAGCCACTTCTGATTAAAGGATCATACCGCTGATTGTGCATGTTTGAGCCCAATATATACAATCCACACATACGTTACTGATAACCATTCCCCCAAATGTACTACTTTAGTGGTAAATTTTAGATTTTAGTTTCTACCATCTAGACTTCCATCGGTTTTAGTCCATTCCAGTATGCTATTAAAATCAACTTGTACAGGCTTGAAACATGCTTAAAATATGTAATCCATCACAACAAACAACATGGCTATTCGTTTTTTTTTTTTT
>VXCM01000652.1:0-114344 GCA_014773175.1 Lucifuga dentata
AAAACCAGAAGTAAAGCAAACTAGACAGCAAAAAACCAAGACTACAAAATAAAACAGGAAGTGACCCAAGAACAGATCATGACATTTAACTAACAATTTCTTTTGGAGGATTGAATTAGTTTCGGACTTGTTAGTATAGTGCAATGTAGTCCATTTGCATTTTCTTGTGTTTTTGCTGTTAATCCATGAAAAACAACAAAATTGACATTTTTCTTTATACATTTAAATTAGAAATGTATTATAAATTAGAAATGTTTTAAATTATAAATGAGAAAGATGCATTCTAAACAATGTACTTTATATGCCAAGCATTACATAAAGACATCCTAGATGGTGAAAAGTAACGAGTATCTTGAAAGCATTATGGTTAGTATTTTGGGGAGACTGACCTGTGAGGAGGCATTACCAGTCACCTAGAATTCAATAGTACCAACTTTTTATTATGATATGACTAAAGGCTTTACTTAATCACTCTGATGTAGGCAAACAAAACATGACTCCTCCATGCATGATATGACATATTGTATGTTAGTAAGTCTTGAATGTTTTACATGGGCTAAAGGTTAATACATTTTAATTTAACAGGTTCATTGTGTGACTGTATTATTCTTTTTTCTCTTTGTCTATCTGTGTGGTAAAACAGGGCTGACGTCTATCTGTGACTGGAAGGAGCCCTCTGTTGGTCATGTGGTAGTACACTCTGTAAACACAGCCCAGAGATTTGTGATCATTTTTGGACATAAAGTTGGTTGTAGAGAGTAAGTACCCATTGTTGTAAGCCAGGTGAAGGGAAACAAACAGATAATAAACTGGCCAGAAAGCTCATGAGGAGATAAAATAAAATGATGTAAAACTCAAAATGAGTGAAGTATGCTGTGTGGTTCAGTCTCTATTCCTTCCAGTTTCATTTCCATTTTGAATATTTTGGCTGTTCCAGCCGGTGCCATTTATCATTGTAGTTTCTAGAGGCACAACAAGACATATTATTCTCTCATGTTATGTGGTTAGTTTTACATGCTGATTTATAATAAGTGAGTGATTTAAAGGGGAACCCCTGGGTACTTTATTAATAATTCAGAGCTGTGCAATTAATGAGTTGTCAGTGCAGAGCACTCTGCTAAGAAAAATGACTGACTCAAAATTTGTCTTCAGCTGTAGAAACAGGTGTTAGAAATGCCATGCACTTAATGTGCATTTCTGTGAAAATGACACTTAAAAAAAAAGTTAGTATAATTTTGTTAACTGTAAATACAAGTACAGTGCAGATAGTACTTGGCTCCGGTCAGACAATATCTGAGCTATCTCCACTGTAAAGGTAATAAACTTCCCCTTTCCATTTACTTGAACATTAACTTTCCAGTAATGATGAGGTTTGTAAAACTGAGTCATTTAATGTGAAAATTCTTATTGAGGTTAGTGCAAAGTACAGCAGCATATCAACACTGCAGCATTGCAAAGTGAACCTGGTGAATTAATGCACAGAGCACTTTTGTTCTTTTCACCACACACTGTAAATCCGTCAAAATACTGCAAGCAACTGTAAATTCACCCCAAAGTGATTAAAACCAATAATTATGTTTTGATTATAAATGAGCTGCCTGACATTTTTGTTCAAACCGCAACAGTCACTAAAAGTTGTGGAAATGAAACTGTCTGTGGACAGTGTAGTATGGTATGGTTATTTGTTGCAAAGACTCAGCAATTTAAAAGTTTCACATCTACTTAACCCAAAGGATGCTACTGTACAAACAAAAAAAAAAAACAAAAAAAAAAACTAATTCCTTACAAATCGAACGTAAAAAAAACAAAAAAACATTTTCACTAACAAAATAAAAATTTAGAGTAAAGTGTTTTGAAACGGTCGACTGAACACTTTGGTACACTTTCGATTGTATACTTTTGTACTAGCAAGCCTCGTTTCCAATCATTAACCAAGACCTTGGAGCCAAGAATAGCCGGTAGGAACCGTCCAGTAAATCGAGCCAACCACCCCTAATATCACGTGATGACGCATGGCCTCTGCGGACCTCTGATTGGCTACAGTAAATATCAGGTTAGGAAGCGACTGAGACGTGACGACTGACTGTACCGCCGAACGGCTGGGAAGTGTATGTCAATATGAAGCTCTAACTAAGTTAACTAAATGCTAGTGCAAGGTTTGACTAAAACAACCCACATCTGTACGGCTCATCACTGGGAGCATTTCGACATATTCGGAAAGAATTGAGGTTAGTTTAAACATTAATTACCCTCGCAAAACCAACTATAAAGCTGTAACTTGAGGTTCTCTGACAGGGTTCTAGCTAAAGCAGTAAAGCTGAAGTCCGAAGACGAGTTTTTTCAGGCTGTTCAGGTGATGTTGTAGTCAGATTTTCACAAACGTGGCTACACAGCTACTTTTATCCTTCAGGTTTAGATTTATGTTAACTCTATCGTAACACTGATATTTTATTCAGATTTGTCCGTCGTCATTTACTTTTAAGACAAATTAGCTCACACTTATTTCCTTATCCTTGCACGTTACTGACACCATAGTGCAAACCGCACTAGTTGTTTGTGTTTGATTTGTGATGGTATTATAACATGGAGTGTAAACCTAAATGTAAATGCCTGTGTATGTGTCATCCTTTGAAAAGGGAATAATGCGCAGCACCAATTGTCAGGAAGGAAATTAATCGGTGTTTTTTCTTCTTTTAATTGTGGCATAATTTGTGCTTGTATGCTTTCTTCTTAAGAATAGTTACATGTCAAAAATTCTGGAAACAAGAATATATACAGAAATTATTACTTTGACAGTGCACAAATTCTACAAGAGAGAAATGTTTTATCATTTGTAGTCTACAGATGTTTTGACTCTAGTGTTCTTTTCTTTGAGCTTGATGTTGTCATGTGGATATTGTAATATTGTAGGAACTTTGGATTAATCCAGTTTTGATCCTGCATTACTAAATACTGGATAAAAGCAGCTTGTAAATTTCTAAAATGTTATATCTACATTTAGGTCAATCATGAGCCTCTCCTCTTCTCTTCTGCTCTGCCTGGCAGCAGGCCTGGCCTCCTCTGCCTCTATATTTTCACACCCGTAAGTACAGCAAAATAATATCTAAATAATAATATCTGCTTTGATGTATATCTAAATATCTGATCTGATGACTCTACTTTCAGTCACTTCATCTTTATATAGGCAGAACATGTCATGATGAAAGATTGCTGAGATTTTAACAGTACATCTTTGAACTAACTTCAAAACTGTGCGTGTATTTCAGACACATGTGGACTAAACTCATCCTGACCCACCACTGGCCCTTGACCTTCTGTGAGGTGAGTTTCTTTTGCCTTTAGTGTATGATTTAGGCCTGCAAAGATAAAATATTTAATTGAAATTGAACTGCCTTCATCAGTAGCACAGATATTAAATGCCTACTGTAAAAACAAAATTTCTAATAATTATTGAGAAAGATATGAGATCAAAGTCCTAATACAGGATTTGGGCTTTGATATTGAATAACAAGTATTTATTGACATTGTGAGCAGTGTGTGTTTGATAAGTCAACTTTAGGTTGTCAGTCAGAATCACAAGAGCCATACCAAAGTATTTGTTAATGTCTGATTAGGTTCATTCCTAAACCAGATTTGCAGGTTGGTGATTGAATTGAAGTGAGTTCTGTATGTTTTGTGTGTTAGAGTGAAAAACTCTTTCAAGACTGGCATGTACTTGTTTCAGAACTTCTCTGTGTAGGTTTAGATTAGATTGGAATTAGCCTATTATATTCTGTAAAAACGTGGAGGGCTGTGTGTGGGAGCTGTGTAACGTGTAACTATGATTAACTGTTTAACAGACTCAGCATTTAGCCCTTAAATATCACGTGTCAAATCATGAGACCGGCAGTGTGTCAGCAGTCTGGTTTGTTTAGGCAACATCCTAACAGCCATAGCAGAATACACTTTTAGCCATTCCATAAGGCATAATACACAATTACAAATACATGATTTTTGAACAAACCACTGTTATTCTTTATTAGGGTTTTTGTTTTCCTGTTGTTTGTTATCATGAGAACATTTCTGCTAATTCAGACCTTCAGTGTCATGTGGTTTTCTATCACATGCCTGCATATCAAAAGCATCGCTTTGATTTGGCAGCAGATATGAGAAGTTCCTCATTTGGGATGGAAATTTTGCAGTTCACCTTATCCAAATCTCACCTGGTCCCTGGCTGAAATATCTTTCAATCTCAACACCTCTTTTTTTAAGAATGTACAAACTGAATTAAAATTAATTCAGATATCATGTAGAGTAGTATCATTGCTATTAATATATTTTTCAATCTACTAAAAATCTTCTAAATCTTCTAAAAATTACTGTGTAGTTACTACAGATCAACTGTATACAACGTTCCGCTGTGTAGAAAGCTGTGTGTGTGTGTGTGTGTGTGTGTGTGTGTGTGTGTGTGTGTGTGTTTCAGTAGCCACAGGAGTGCCATAGTTCTCCTTTCCACTCGACATTTTATAGTTCCAAAGGTGGAAAAGGAAGAAGAGCTAGGCAAATTATATGTGGCTGGTAATCTTAAAATATCAAGTAAAGTTATTGTTAATTGTATTTAGTAAACGTTGCTGGTTATAGGTTCTCAAATGTAAAGATTTGTTGCTTGTGTCTGTGTCACATTTTTGTAAATTGAACAACTTTAGGCTTTTTGACAGACAAAACGCAGTAACAAGATTTACTGTAATTTATGACATTGTATAAACCATTTCAGGAGTAAATTAAATTTAATAATTAGATAATAAAGTTAATATGGAATAATATGGGAATGATCGATAATGGAAGTACCATTAGTTGTGGCTCTAATTGTTGCACTTTAAATTAGCTTTGTTTTTATTTTTTCATTTTTTTTTATTTGTGCACGTTGATTGAGGATGTGAAAGATTTGTGCTTTAACTACATATTAGTGAATATTATAACTGCAGCATTAAGTGTATACTGTTAGTGTGTCCAGACAGAATTAAAAAAAAACAAAAAAAAAACATGTTTTTTGAACTACAGATGGAACACTGTCACCCCAANAGAATTAAAAAAAAACAAAAAAAAAACATGTTTTTTGAACTACAGATGGAACACTGTCACCCCAACATTAGCTACTGGACACTACATGGCCTCTGGTAAGTCTGTCTCTGTTTGTGTGTGTTAACAAGGTAAGATTTGTAGCAGCATGGCAAACATCATTAAACTGCATTCTTTTGGAAAAAGAGTTACCAGTGAATGTATACTGTCTGAAAAGTTAGATTTATTGAAGTATATACATGAAACCAGGCTGAGAAGCAGAAGGACACTGTAAGGAGATACAGTATGATATACAGTATGTTTAACAATAGCCAGTTAGAGGTGATTAATACAGAAAGTTTTTGAGTCACCATTGCTTGGCTATAATATCTACTGTAAATATGTGTTTTTCTGTACAAGTAACAAGGCAACTCAGATATGTCATTGTGTGATTCTGTCTGTTTTCCAGGCCAGATAAAGGGATTGACTGCAATTCTTCATGGCCTTTTGACCCTTCTCTGATAGAGGTGGGTGTAAAATTCACAGAAATCCTCCGGTTCCTCTCTGATGGTGGTGGTTCGCATTCGGTGAAAGGAAGGTAAACACATATAAGAAAGCAGATAAAGCCGGTGGAAACTGAAGTTGGGAAGAAGATAGATTTATGAATTTCTCTTGTTAAAATTATGCATATGGTAACCTAACTATTCATTTTAATTATTTCAGATAACATATAGGTGTTTTTATTTTTATTTTACTTTTTTTTTTTAGGACCTGATGCCAGACATGAAGAAGAGTTGGCCTAACTTGATTAATCCTGCCTCTTCTGAATTCTGGTATTGAATCAACCCATCCTTCCATCACTCTGTTTGTCAAACTATCTGTGTCACTTCTTTGGTTTAGTTTGAAGTTACCATACATATCTAAAATTCCTACCATACCCATAATATCTTTTAGTTCTGGTAAAAACATCACCCAGTTTGCCTTGCAAGATTGTTTTCTCTGACACTGAGTCTTTTCAGTAGTTGCAATGTGTTTCTGGCTTGAGTTTGTAACAGAGAAGTTATTGCAACTGCTTTGTCTTTTTGAACAGGAAGTACGAGTGGCACAAACATGGAACGTGTGCTGCCAAAGCAGATTCTCTGAATAGTCAACATAAATACTTCAGCAAGGCATTGGAATTATACCATAAAGTGGATCTGGACAGGTACCCTAAAACATTCTTTTCTTTTCTAGTTCTTAGCATTGTCTTGATGTCTTTTTTTTTTTTTTTNTTTTTTTTTTTTTTGCTTTGATACTTTGACTTTTACACTGTAACTTAACTCACTTTGGATAAAAGCATCAAAACCAAATGACAGAAATGTAAATCTGCCTTTCTTTTACTGTAGTGTCTTGAAGAAATTCAACATCATCCCTTCAGAAAAATACTACTCGGTAGGTCTACTATTTTTTTTTAAATGTCTTATATCAATGCTATATTAAATCACAAATATTGATGTTATGTAAGGAGTAATCTGTGACATAGAGATAAAGCAACACTTCTCACAAAGAGAGGATTTATTGTAGTGCTGTTGTATTTGCACTGGACTGTATGTGTGAGCATTAAAATGACCTGAGTAATTAACGATATTAAAAATATGCAGAAGAAAAAAAGAGAATTGTAACTTGAGGTCTAAAGTAGCCAGATCAGCATTCAAAAACCACAACCTTCTTTCCACTGAAATAAAATAATCCCATGTGATTAAAGTGTCTGATGATGTAATGATTTCTGCCTCCTACTGTATGTGCTTGTGTAGTTTGCAGATATTGAAACAGTCCTAGAACAATTCTACGGTATAAAACCTAAGATCCAGTGTGTCCAACCATCAAAGGTACAGTATGAACACCTACACTTACTGCAATAACCCCATCATCATCATTATAAAAAGAATCATATACACAAAATATCTCTTTGTATTTGACAGGATGCTGATACTCAGATTTTGGGTCAGATTGAGATCTGTTTCAGTCCTGACTTCACCCTGCTGGACTGTGAGAAAGACTTTACCACGGAAACCGTTTTTAGAGGAGACTGGACCATTGCCACGGGTGTTAACAAGGCAACTGGATTCAGTGTGTGTGATCATGATATACCTATTTACTATCCAGCTCTGCCGTGACACACACAAACATACAAAACACACTATAAATGTACAATACACAAGCATTCTTTGATTACTAGCACTCTGTACTGTATTTTTATATACACAGACATCGAATTGCTTGATTGCGTTTCTCTCTGTTTTGCTGAACATCATAACATTAATGAAACTGACAAAGTAGCATCACATATTCAATTCCTTTTGAACTTTTTTTTTTAACTCCATAAAAATTCTGGTTGTGACAGATGCTGGAAAAAATAAATAAATAAAGGTGCAGGTTTTTTTTTTTTTTTTTTNGTTTTTTTTTTTTTTTTTTGAATAATCAACAAAAATAGGATGCACACACACACACACACACTCCATTACTACTTAGTACTTGAGTGCGGTTATGTCCCTCCCTGACCTTTTGCTACTTGATGAATCCGACAGCGCACAGCTTGGATTTTCCAGCACAATGGGGACATCACATGCTGAATTCAGGTCAGACAGACAGTCTGCCTTTAACTACAATTCTAAATGAATGGCGCCCGTGTATGTGACACAGAGTGGATAGTAATACTGTATATATATATACATGGTGCTATCACCTTTTTTTTTTTTTTTTTTTTGAACTCAGGCCAGTTATGACTCAGCCATATGTAATAGGAATGTTAGTTACCCCACAATCAAGGAATAATACATTATTATAACTGAAAGAGGAGCTAAAGATTTTAAGGTTGATTAGGCCGTACAGCACTGTAGTTGCTGTAATGTTTCATTGTCTGTTCTGGGATAAAAATATTCAGGTCGGCTTTTCTCACATCATTTGCTTTTAGCAGATGTGGGTCCAGAAAGTCAGTACTTAACTTTTTCAACCTCATAACCAAACCGAAACATATTTCAGATGTGCAGTGTTTTAAACAAGGCATCTCATGACTTCACTTTTTTGATAGAACTGTAACAATTATGTGATTGTTTCTCAGGCAAAGTACAAATACTGGTCATATAAACACTTTTTAATCACTCAGAAAATGAGTTTTACTGATGTTTTATGACTTTCTTCTGTTGGATATAGGTTAGTAAACTCTGTAAGAATAAATTGAAAGGCAAATGTGTCAATGGATGAATGTTGTGGAGCGCCGTAAAGGAAAAAAGAAAAACATTTTTTACATGTTTCTCATTTTTAAATGTCAATAAAACATTCAATGTCTTGTCACCGGCCTGCCCTCATTTATTTAACCTTTACTACCTGCTGTAAATACAACTTCTACACTTTTAATTTAATATGTCAGTCATGTCTTTTTACTATGGTCACTTTTATGTCTGGTGCCACTGCTGCTTGGATGACTGTTAAGACAGAGCTGTGCTCCAGTCTGTGTGGAGGGAAAAAATCAGTTTTGTCATATCCAACTACTCTTTGTTTAGAACAATTTTTGATGTGTTTTTTTTTTTTTTTTNTTTTTTTTTTTTTTTTCTGCAAAGGAATCCAACCAGTAAACATTTACTGAATAAATACAGCACAAATATTTGATCTACAGTATGTATTTTGTGGTATGTTACAATACATTTTGGCAACGTCTCCACAAAGGAAATTATGAGCTCCAGCATCTCTTCTGCTGTTAGACTGTGAATTCCTCAATACTTAATTTTCAAGAATTATCAACTCAAAGCCAAGTTTATTAGTATCACTTCTGCTAAGATCAAAGTCAATGTGACTGATCAGTGTCAGTTTAGCTACTCAGTGTCTATTAATATTAATGTTGTGATGTCCTTATAGAGCCTTAATCCTTCAGGGACAAATACCCTTGTTCATAATCCCGAATCTCCGCCCACGACACAGAACAGCAGATTGACTAAATATGTCTGATATAATTTTTCACATTCAACTGTGAACCAACTACATACTATGTACATGCATATATATTGGAACTGTGGGCCAAATCCTGTCAATCACCTAAAACCTGGTGACTATGAAGCCTGGTGTTCAGTTTGGAGATCACTGTTGAAACTACAGAGCCAAATTACCCTGCATGAATATTTTATTAAAATAAAAGCCCAGGTCAGCCACAGGCATGTGACCCAGACAAACTTTCAGTCCTAATTTACCCCTGCTTCCACCAGTGAAGCCCACTCCTTTCCCCCACCTCTCCTCTTCATTTTCATCTCTCTCTCTCTCTATGGTTATGTAACACTGCAGTTCGGCAAAGCTGCTGATATGACAGATCCAAGTACTTCCACAGAGACACACAGCGATCAACCGGATCCCTCTGGACCCTCTGTGATCACTATTGACTTTAACATTGATTTCTGTCCTCCTCCTTAATATTCAAACAAATTCTGACACATTTTCATTTGTTACTTTGTCGTTTGTCATGTTTGAGTGTTATCAGATAAAGCAACACAGAGAAGGAGAGGTGACTGGTTTACACCATGTGACCTCGCCAGCTGTTGCTGTATGCTGGTGGGAGAAACGAAGAGGGAGGTGAGGGGTAAGAACAGAAGAGAATGAGAGAGGGAGGGGTAGGAGCTCGTCGCACACAGCATGACTGGTGACAATCCCTTCTTCTGCAGAGAGAGAGAGAGAGCGAGAGAGACTGAAGGGATGAACACACATGCATAGACAGAGGGGAGAGGAAGCTCACACACACCTCTGTCTCTCCTGATTCAGCAGAACAGATTTATCCGTCACCTTTCCCTGCAGCCTCACATAGCAAGCCTGCAGCACACACAGAGGATCTGCCCTGTCCAAAAAACCAACCGCCTGCCTCTCTAGCAGGCATAGGTAACCGTCGGGTTGGAATACTGGACGTGTCCTATCTGGCTTCCACTGCAGCTGAGACAAAAACAAAAAAACGGCTGAAACCCAACTGAGAGACAGACTGCAAATGTGAATGATGAGAAGACGAAAAAGCCACAACTGCGCTGAGGACGAGCCAATGGAGAAACTGCGGGACAAATAGATAACCAATAAAATCTCTGTCTCTGTGTATCCACCTTAGGACCCTCCACAGGGAGATGTTTCTCATTATGGGATAGATACACAGGTCTCCGCGTTGCCATGGATACCAGCACGCGAAAATTCACTGTGCGGAGGTGGTTTTCTATCTACCTAAAAAACAAGGCAGCCAGGAACAAGAACAGCGCAGGTTTCTGTCAACTAGAGGTTAGTATGTCTGTTTAGCCAGAACAAACTTCATCAACAAGACGATTTCAGAATTCTGTATAAGTGCATGTGTGTGTGTTGCAAGGGTGGCTGTGTAACTGTGGAGGAGTTCAGGCCTGTGTGTGTATGTATTTACACATGGGAATGGGTGTGGAAGGAATGTGTGTGATTTGGTTTGTTGTGGAGTGACCCCAGAGTCTTTGCTGCATCATTACAGCTGTTGGGATCACAATCGAAACAACCAAGGGGGTGTGGTCAGACAAATGCTTATATTTTGACAGACATGGTAATATGTTACATGCTCATATAGACTGACAGGAAAGCTGACAGGCGCGCAGGCGGGCAGGTTAGATAAATGAATACAGACAGACTGATTCAGTGGAGGGCCTCAACAATGGTGATCTATTTATATCCCAAACAGACTGGTGGGTGGGAGGGGGTGAAGGTGGGNAAGGTGGGGGTGGAAGGGCAGTGGTGGACAGTATCTTGTTTGCAGCTCATCTGCGTGTATGTCTGAGATATAAACAGACAAAACTCTTCCCCCCCATACTCTGAATGAATCAACCTGACAGGCCATCTACATGACTGTGATTGTTTGTCTTTGTGGTTGGTACGTGTCTGTGTGTCTGTTTACCTGTTTGGCTCTCTGTCCATTGCAATAATGGCAAACATCAGAGGTCAGAGGTCAGGATCAGCTTCAGATCAGTGGCCCAGCAGCTGGTACTGGTGCCTGAAGCTGTTTTATCTGGTTGATAGACAGCATTCCTGCTTCCCTGTTTAAGGAGTAAATCAGCACTTGATCAGGGCAAAAAGGTGCTGTTGCACTGCTGTCTATGGGCAGAAAGGATGGAGCACTTGTAGCCACACCCCAATCAATTAGTCACAGTGGGTTTCTGCCTTTAATAGACTGATAAGAAATCCTACTACATCAGTAAGTAAGGTGTGGGAAATTGACTGTTGGAATGTTATTGTCATATACTGTTTCCTTCCTTATTGCTTTTCAGTTAGGTTTCATATGAGGCTATTCTGGGCTCCTCACATCCTTATCTGACACTGTTAAAAAAAAGTCTTAGTCATTTTCCTAGAATTAAGTCCTAGAAGTCCTAGAATTAAAAAAAAAAAAAAAAAAAAACAAGAAAAAACATTTGCCAATAGGATGATTTTTTTTCACATTTCCAATACAAATCAATTTATTTCAATAAATACATGGAATCATGGGTCATTTTTCTTGATATCAATGCAAGAGTAGTCTACTTTTATTGTTTTGTTCCAATATTGCTCATTTCAAGAAAATTCCTCAAACAACAGAACCTGCACTGGAAAAAAGCTGAAACATCTCACACCATTGGCAGCTTTCCTTTTTTAAGGATAACTAAATCTAAAGCCTGAACTTGAGACCAAATAACTAAATAGAGGATTTCTGTAATCTACAGAACACAGAACATATTAAAAGGTATCCTTTACTGAAACATATTATTACTCCTATAATAATAAAAATAAAATAATAGTAATAATAATAATAATAATATAATTAATATTATTATCATTACTAGTAGTAGTAGTAATAGTAGTAGTAATGAAACAGATATCAATCCTCTTGGTACATAGATAGCATTAAATAATATTGTACTGCTAGACAGACAAATTATTTCCCGGCTTTACTTTGATTCAAACTGAATCTGAAAAATGAGTGTATGAGAGTAATTCCAAAATGGACAGATTGATTCCATGCCAGGAATGGGACAAGGGATATTTCTGATGGGATGTGATTCCAAGGGTTCAAACTGTTCTGATAGTGGCAGAGAACTTTATCAATTCTACTATCCCCAATGACATGGCAAATTAATCTACAGTAATAGGAATTAAAAAAAACAAACAAACAAACAAACAAAGTAAAGCACACAAAGTAATTTCTGTAAATCAAGTGTAACAAAGTGAATTATCGGTCATATTTGCTTTAGAAAGTGGAACATGATTCTAGAACTTGTAATACTAGAAACTATGTTTGTGGAAATAACTGGGGTGCTAACAATAAATGGAGACACAAACACTGGAACACAGAATAGGAAGTATTGCTTCACCTTCCGCATGTTCAGTCAAACAAACAAGTCAAATCTACGTGACCATCTGCAACATTATTAACCCCTGATTCTACCTTAGAGAAATAAAAAGGACTGCATTTCAGCATCGCAGATACTAAAAATTAATATTTTGAGAGACTACAATATCATATGAAATTTGTGGAAGCTTTTTAAAAATGTTTAATCTACAATTTTTAGCATTGTAGGTCTACCCTTCTTCAGACAAAATGGGATATAAAACTCTTAAATGGCACTTCAGTTACTCACTGTCTTAGTTAAGTGTATAACAACGGGATATCTGTGTGTCTTTCCTCAGGATGACAGCATACTGAAGGAGATTGATATCAGCCACCATGTTAAGGAGGGTTGTGAGAAAGCAGACCCCTCTCAGTTCCAGCTGCTTAAGGTGCTGGGACAGGGCTCCTATGGCAAGGTACAGATTTTAACACACTTCAACACCTGAAAATAAACTACAACTACATATATAACGTATCTCTAACTATATAAAGGAGAGCCGAGACAAAGCTGGTTCTTAAAATTCCGTCTCATCAGTGCGTTGGTATACAATGATTTTTACAGAGAGGCAGGAGATCAATGTTGACACCATAGCACCAACACATGACACTAACCCTCACTGACAGGATTTCCTGCAGGTTTCAACATTTATTTTTCCCCTCTTGCCGAGCTGAGATAGAGGGTGAATTTTCAATTTTAACTCTGATGCAGCTGTCAGTGATCAGACAACTTCTCTGGATCTGACAAGAGTGAAACAGACCTGTGCAAAACTCTATGAATTAAAGTGAATTACTGAGAGACTTTCTTTAATAATAAACACGATATGAATGACAGTGTGCACTTTATAATTACTAGATTATATTAGATTATTAGATTGTTACCTTATCCAATACTACCGTTAAAAGGCTCTTGAAAGTTAAACAAGAATTTTCACAGTTGTTTGAATGATTATGACACAGTAGTCCTAAATGTCACGGAACACAAGGATGACAGTGATGGTGGTGATTCCCAGGTTTTTCTGGTGAGAAAGATCAGAGGAGTGGACAGAGGACAACTGTATGCCATGAAGGTCCTGAAGAAAGCCACACTCAAAGGTAATTAGAGCAGTACTGTATGATTTAAACAAAGACAGTGACAATGAAAGGTAAAGCTTGAATGGCAGATATGAATTAAGAGGATTAAGGCTTGTTCAAAGATATCAAATCAGCACGACATCCAAACCAGCTTTCACAGAACATCCTGGTTTATAATAAACCAATTTGACACAAAAAACATTTTACAGAGTTACTGTTTACTATTTCCTGAGTCTTAAGTTTTAAATGAATTAAAATATATACACATTGATAATTATTAATTAATGACCTCATTAATACATACGTATACTCAAGTATAAGCCGATGTCGAATATAAGCCGACCCCCTGATTTTGATCTGCAACTTTAGATTTTTAAAGAAACCCGTGTATAAGCCTGACACTCTGGGATACAATACCCTGATGTTGTTCCATGAATTTATTTGTTTAGCAAATGACCTGTTTTTCTGGGTATTGTTATAGTATTCCTGTGATTTTCTGAAAATAATCCACTTACCAGTACCGGTAAACATGATATTTCAGCAGCTGAACCAACTGACCAATCACAGCAGCATTTACTTGGCCATCGTAAATGACCGCTGCAAAATGTGCTGGATAAAATGTTTTGTCAGGAAATATCTTATTCTAAGGTATGATTTAAACTATTTTCCATGGGTAGTACTAATGGGTAGTATTTGGAAATTCCATTCTGTGGGATCAAATTTTAATTTCTCATGCATAAGCCGACCTCCCCGATTTACTTTGTGAAATTTGGTAAGAAAAACTCGGTTTATACTCAAGTATATATGGTAGATAATATTTTAACCTGCACCCCTGGAATTTAAATGGTTATGCCTTGTCTCATCCTGCCATGCTCTGCAGAGGGTCAAGGAGACAGATGCTGCAATGACACCATTACTGTAGCAGTTTCCACTTCAGTACACACACCAACAACACTATGAGCTAGGTTTAATTCAATCTACATTTTTCAATTAAGGATAAAGTCATTTGATTCTAGATAAATCCAACTGGTGTACTCAATGGCATGAGAGGCTTATCGTGACTAATCTAGTTTCAAATAAATGAATGTTCTATAACTTTACAAATTCCTCTTTCCTCAATTATGTCCTTAGTTCGAGATCGTGTGCGGTCCAAGATGGAAAGAGACATTCTGGCTGAAGTGAACCACCCATTTATAGTTAAACTGCACTATGGTAAGCATGGCTGCCTGATTTCTCTGACCAGGTGATGATTTTAACATGTCTGAAGGTGGAAAATATGATACTGTGTATCCCCAATTCTTGCTAAACAAAATACTGAGGTTCAAAAAAAATGGATTTACCATTTGTTCTTTTTTTGGTGGGGAAACTGGAAGAACTAAGAACAGAAGATTTCAACTGAACAAACATGATCTTTTTCCAGCTAAACCTTGACATTTTATTTACTGTTGGCTGCTTAAAAGCTCCATAGAAACATTTGGAGCTACTGATGTTAACTGATTAGCCATGCAAAGAAAAAGCTGACACAAGAAAAATAAAAATGACAAATGTAGTTTATGATTGTTTGCATCCTCAAAGCCCCATTAATATAGCAATACACAGCCTGTATACTGTACAGCCCATACCTAAAACTTTACCTCTTATTTTATCGCTGTTTGTGTGTTGTGTGTTGCAGCCTTCCAGACAGAGGGGAAGCTCTATCTGATCCTAGACTTCCTCCGAGGAGGAGACCTTTTCACTCGTCTGTCAAAAGAGGTAGACAAGCTGCTGATATGCTGCATGGCTTTGTTCCTGTATCCAATCTGACTGTGCAGGCCATGGACAGGCAGAGGAATAACTAGACACAATGGCTGAAAGTTCAAAAACAATAGACTTGGGCCTCTAAAAATCAGATGGAACTCTTAAAATGTAATTGTGTAACAATGTTATGCAGGTAATGTTATGTGCTTTCAGAGGTATGATGTTTCTTTAGTTTCAGAAATGTATATTATATTCAGAATTAATACGTTTAATTAAATTTGGACTAATTTGTCAAATTTAGCACCATTTCCCGTGGAGATCTGACTGTAAAGGGAGAAGCTTTTGTCAGAATTATTGATAGCATTAACAGGTAACTTGATCTATCCTGCTCTGTTTTAAAATATTATGCTGGAACAATTAGGGAAATTAATTCATGAATATTTTTCGACTTAATAGGTAATCCCCCTGCTGCTTTTTTTTAAGTGGTGGCATTGTACTGTACCCAACTGAAAAGATGTTTCATCATTATTTTTAGCAGTATCTGGCAAATGAAGTAATTGTTTTTCATTTTTTACCCATTAGTTTCTATATTTTCTGATCAGAATGATTTTTTCTGTAGTATGATCAGTTTTACCAGCTCTGGTTTGTGTTGTTACTTTCTTAATTATTTAGTATTATACATCTGTCTTTTTTTTTTTTTTTTTTTTTAATTTTTAGGTAATGTTTACAGAAGAGGATGTGAAGTTTTACCTTGCGGAGCTGGCACTGGCCTTGGACCATCTACACAGTCTGGGGATCATCTACAGGGACCTCAAACCTGAAAAGTACTGATTTACGGGCTCCTACATCCATTTATTTTATTAATTAATTTTTCTGAATCAGATTTTAATGCTCATTTTTGTCAACAGCATTCTTTTGGATGAAGAGGGACACATCAAGATAACTGGTCAGTGCATCCAACAGCAAAGAATTCATCTCTTTTCTGTCTTTCTGTCCATTAGTTCACAATGTCCATCTTTCCAGCTTTGGCCATGTTCTCATGTTTCTCTGTCTCTCTTGGCATCAGATTTTGGACTGAGTAAGGAAGCTATCGATCATGATAAAAGAGCATATTCCTTCTGTGGAACAATAGAGTACATGGCTCCAGAGGTTGTTAACAGGAGAGGGCATACACAGAGCGCTGACTGGTGGTCATTCGGGGTACTCATGGTAAGACAAGCTTGAAGGAGCATACCAGCGATTTTGCATGTTTAAGACAAACATATGCAACCTGCATACACATTACATTACTGACAATCAATTTCAAAACATAAAACCATGTTTTAGTTTTCCTGTCATTTTGCCAAATCCCTTAATCTTTCAAAATCAAATATTCAGCTGATACACCCACCTTACAATTCAATATTTCATCTGATAACACGTATCCAAATGTAGAAGGCATGGTTGTTTTTAATATCTTGGTAAAAGCCATTTTATCCTGGGACTATATTTCCTGGCGGAGACATACATCATCTTCCTGCAGCACTGTGTTGGACTGGTTAAATAAAGTTACTTCGAAAAAAACTTAATAGACAGTGTTCGCTGTAATGGATTACCTATCAAGTCTCTATAAGTTGATACCATACCAGAATGAACTGGTGGTTCATTCCAGTATGAACCACCTGTTGGGTTCAGACATGCAAAATGGCCTCTAATTCTATATTTTACATTAACAGCCCATTGACCCTAAAATGCATGCACTGATCTTTCATTTCAGTTGTTTAGAATGCACAGAACAAATCAGTAATCAAGCTGACTGACAGTAATCAAGTCAGCCTGATTACTGACTTGCATGTTTGTCTGACTCTGTTGTCAAAAACAGTATAAAAACGTCATTATATCTCAAGGGTCTGAACCTTGGCTTTTGGATCATGTGCAAGAATAGTAGTAGCCTCTTATTTTAGCTCACTCTCTTCTGGCAGTAAATCTGCTAAATTACCATAACTAGTAGATTAGACCATTTAGTAACGGTGCATCTGCTGGATTCTGCTTGTTTTGTAAGCCTGGTGGCTTATTTTCCTCATACCTAAATAGAGGCAGACAATCACTCACAGATGGCAGCAACACCAGAGCAGCAGGGAAAGATGTCATCTGTTTGCCCTTGGCTAGTATTAAAACTGCACCAAATATAGCAAATGCACATGGCACGTAACATTTCCAAACACCCCACAGGATGTACAGGAGTTATATAAGGTGCTTTGGAAAGCTAAAGGCACTTTTTAAATGAAACATTCATTATGGAAGTGGTGGAGGGAGCACATTTTACATCCATCCATTCCCTATAGCCACTTATCCTGTGCAGGTTATTAATTTCAATTTAAAATTTTACAATCTTGTCTTTGTAATGGGCAAGTGCTACTAAAAAAGCTTGAAAGTAGACATGTCATATCAGCCAACAGCAGCGGGTGGACAGAAAGTTAATGCCACAGTAAATACATAAAACAATATGTAACTGGTAGATTTACTAAATGTTCCTTTGTGTTTTACATAATGTACATAATGTTGTACATTTGACTTGAAACTGATTTTCTGTCTTTGTCCATTTGCAATAATGAACCAACATAGTTTTCAGCTTCCAGTTCAGAATGAATCATTTTGGAGTTGAATGATGATTTAGACTTTTTTTTTTTGTCAGATATCATGAGTTATGTCAGTTGTTGTCATATGTTTTCCAGTTTGAGATGCTAACAGGATCATTACCATTCCAAGGAAAAGACCGTAAGGAAACAATGGCACTTATTTTAAAGTAAGACCATGATAACCTCTGTCATTTATTGTTCTTATTCTGAAATCATTGTACTCACTAGCAATTCCCAATTTAAGTTGCTGGTATTTTCTTTTTAGACTGATGGTCAGGGCTTTGCTTGTATAGCTCTTGTTTGATTAATGGATTGTTCTTCGCTTGCTACTAAGAGATGTAACTATAACAGTATGCAGTTTATTTGGTCACATTTTAGTTTTTTCTTTTCTCACATTTTCCAATCTGTCTATTCTTTCCTTCTGCACCACTATGATCACAGTCATCTAAATAGTCTTACTTTTCACTGTCGTTCATTCAGGTTAAGATACTTTAATCAATCTCAGAATATATCACAACACTTGAATAGAAGGATTTTTTTTTTTTTTTTTAACCAAGAAACCAAATTCAAACTAACCCAACAGTAAGTGAAGGTCGCTAACAGTGTTTCTTGTCTTGTCCCTGCAGGGCAAAGTTAGGAATGCCACAGTTTCTCAGTCCTGAAGTTCAGAGCTTGTTAAGAGCACTTTTCAAGAGGAACCCTGCTAATCGACTAGGTATACATCAATGCTGAATCTTAACACTAACTGGCAAATATGATTTATTAAATATTGATAATATGCATACCAGCAGTGGAAATTACCAGCTGTTTTTTCTTGAAATTACACATCTAGATTGTATGTTTGCCTAACAGGCGTGAACAATGACATTGTTCTTGCAATTTGTCTGTCTGACAGGTGCAGGACCAGATGGAGTGGAGGAAATTAAAAGGCATCGCTTCTTTGCATCAATAGACTGGAGTGTAAGTACAATTTATAAAGAATGGTCTGTATTTAAAATTTATGTTTGTAACGTTAATTTCCTTTGGTGTGATTTTAAAACCAACTTAACAGTTTTTCTGTCCCAGTTGAAACTAATATGGTCACACATTTTGCTCTCCCCCATAATGAGAATGATGCTGTTCTACAATTATGCACAATTGTTAGGTTTTCCTTGTTTTGCCAACACTTTGGACACACCTTAATAAGCACTATCTGCTTTGATACCTTCATCAAAGTACAAACAAGATTTCATCAAGGATTGCAAAATGCTTAAAGGACAGAAATTACCATTAGTCTTTCATTATGTATAACATTATAGACTACAATTGTATCACTAACCTGCATCATATTAAATGCAGTCTACTCAATGCTGTTTGAAAAACAAAATCAATGATCACAGAAAGAGTTGGGAAAAAAAACAAAAAAAAAATATGGCTTCTTAATATTATTGTCAATTGTGAGAACTGATCTATAACTTCATGAAGTAAATCAGTCATAGATGTGTAAAAAGGTCTGTAAATCCTGCTGGCAGCAACTGGTTTGATGTAGCTGCTGTCTCCCTCTCCAAGCTATCATGTCTGCCATACTGACACTAAAGCTCCATTCCCCTGATGGAAATCTCCCCATAAATCCATCTGGCTCAACTATTACTGAAGACCCACTTAATACCACTCTAATACCAGGAAACATATTATTAGTTCCACAAACAGCTTTATATAACAGCTTTTAGTGCATCTAATGCACACATTCACTACTCTCAAGAAAGTGCTCATGAAGCACAATAACGCATGAGAAATGTCAGAGCTCCCTCTGGGCTTGTACTGGGGTATTAAAGGTGAAAGGGGTATGATGACTGCCTTAGTGTATTTAGCTGTGGAAAACACCACAGATTTACCTATTTTTCCCAAAGAAGATCGCTCAGTTTCAGAAAGGAAGGGCTGCACCCAAACCCACCACTCCATCCTTCCTACCACAAACCCTATAATCCATCCTAACTGCACACATTATCTGGCTATATTTCAGACATGCTGCTCTGATGTAGCGGCATTAGGAGCTCCTGATTGCCAAAGATGAAACTCTACCAAACATCAGTGTTGAATCAATTTCACTGAGAAACTCTCTGCCATGCAAGAGGAACTCCTGTTGTAAGATCACTGCAGAGGGAAGAATACTGGCAGCATTATTCAAAGTCTTCCAGAAGCTTGTTAAAGAGGATATTTATGTCACTTTAAGGGAAAGGCAGAGAATACGCAAGAGTGAAAACTATGCCATAAAAAATAACAAGATCAGTGACAAAATCCAAGCTATTATGTAACAAAGTGGTCATCTAACAAAGTGGCCATTTGTTACAAGCAGATACACAAAGTGCAAGAGCATTTCATTCTTATTCAAATTACTCCCACTTTCCAACTCTGCTAAAATTAAATCTTCATTTCAGTTGTGGTACTAGTTAGCAGTTGTTTCCTTTCATCTAAATCATATGTTCTTCAACAGTCATTTCAAATCATGCATTTTTAATCATTCAACAAGTCTGAAAATTGTGTGCCACACACTTATAGGATGTTTTTGATATATTTGAAATAAATAAAAAAAAAAAAAAANAAAAAAAAAAAAAAAGACTCGTTTTCAGTGCTGTTTGAACTTGGTCATCTTATTTAAGTAATTAATCTGTATGCTAACATACAGGAAATGAGCATCTCTCTGTGAATCACTTCTGACAGCTTGTGTCATAACTTTATCAAACTTGTGCATAGTTAAAATTAATCAAGATGTAAACACAGCAAGATACAATTTACATTGTATCTTGTGTATTATGCAATACAGTATATACCGGTAATATACTATATACAGTCACACCACCATATATAGTGCATATATCGATTTTTTTTTTTTTTTTTTTTTTTTTTTTGCTTCCAAATAACACAAATTTTAATAAAAATCAAGGCAAGGCATATACCTATTTCTCTTCATCAGAACTGTTCTGGATTGGATAGACTAGCCACTCTTGTTTATCCACAGTTGTGAATAGTGGCACTCCAATTTCTAAGCAAATCCACTGTTATCTGTTTTTTTTATCCGCCCTGTAATCTCCACCCACACTGCTGGCTCTCTCACTCCTCACTGCATTTCATAACTGCTTTCTGCCAAACACCACGTTTTCCCTGTTGCAGATGGTATTACTGGCTTAATTTGACAAGTTATCATTGTTCCTTCCAAACTACGTTAATTAGGAATCATTGTGCTCCATTAGGCAGAATCTGATATACCTTTAAGTCTGATCATGATGACCTTTGAGAGGTTTTTGTCATAAACTGACAAGTAACAAAAACATATGAATCTCAAAGAATGTCAGCTCCTTCTCACGGACTTTGTAAATATCTAATCAATTAACCATCACTGCAAACTGCATCCTGAATCATCTGTTGATGACTTTATCAAAAGTGTAAAAATTTAAACCCAAGCTAATGCCATTCACTGAAATACCCCTGTGCTCTCATGGTTGTACTTACATGTGACCTCGGTACAGGTGGTGGATTTTACTAAGGAGAGCATCCTTCACTTCCCATACTGCAGTCGTTTTAATGTCACAATACTCTTATTCACAACTGCAGGGAAAATGACACAGAAAATTTAACATCATTACTTCTGATTTTTGTTGTCTAATAAAATGTGTCGGGATGCAGAATAACTGTGAATGCTAGCTAGCAAACTGCCTAATTACTCAACAAACTTTTGCCAAAAAGTTTAACCAGACTGTAACATGTGTGTAAAGACAAGTAAAAGTGTGAATTACTAAACAACACGATAAAGATTTCATTTTTCAAACTTACAGTGCTGGGAATCTCTACAATCAGACACAAATCATTATCAGACACAAATGACTGAATCTTGCGTTTACTGTTCAAAAACTGAGGAATTCAAATTCTTCTGTCTAACCGATATTTTGGCAAGAATTCATGTTCTTGTTCTTCAGACTATTTTACAGCTGGTAACTCACCGATATTGTAATGGCGACACCTGCTGGGCATTCTCAGTAATACATCAAAGTAAAAAAAAAATGTATCTGTTGCCTCATGAGGTTTGTCATTTCTACAGTTTTGTTATCTATTAAATGTGTCTTTGTTTACCTCCTTAAAAAGAAATTCATTGCATTTTTGAAGCTTTTCGGTTAAATATTGATTTAAATATTGATAAGAATTATATTTAAAGCTATGTTAAAAATACTTTATTTTATTTTATTAACATAAAATTTAACTCACGTTACACTTTTTGCTCATCACAAATATTCACTAAATACTATTCTTAAATTATTTTTTAGTTTTTTATTTCACATTTTACCTTATATTTTAGGTTTTTTTTTAAAGTCCTCAGGGGTAAGTCTGAAGTTTGAATACAGAGGTGGACAATTTTGGTATTAAGTCTTACATGTGCATCTCAACTCTGAATACAGACCGATATTACATCATGTTGTATCCCAACTTTCTGTTAATGTTACAGATCGGCATTGTTTTGTTTTATTTTCTCTGCAGAAGCTGTACAGGAAGGAACTGAGGCCTCCGTTCAAACCAACAGTTGGAAGACCTGAAGACACATTCCACTTTGACCCCGAGTTCACCTCTAGAACACCCACTGGTGAATAAAACATACAAAAACATGCACAAAAGATTCATACATACTGATATAGTAGCACACTTGCTTATAGTTGTTACTGCCAAAAAAAAGAAAAAGACCTTGATCTTCCTTTAACTGACCTTGAGTATTGACTGCTATAGGTGATGTTAGGAATCAATGCAAAATTCCAGCTATAATGTACCACAGTACCAATATATCCAAAAACATTTCCATGTTCACATATGATGGTATCTATGTGTCTGAATATCTAGATTCTCCAGGTATCCCTCCCAGCGCAAACACACACCAGTTGTTTCGAGGTTTCAGCTTTGTGGCAACTAATCAAAATCAGGAGCCCAGTGTTGCTACGGTAACGTCTTCCCATCAGGAAATGAACAACATCAGCCCTCTGGCACAGGTAAATGATGCCACTAAGAAAATAACTAATGGCCTATCTGCTTTCTAATTAAATGACTCAGTCAGTGAATGATTTGTGTCTGATAAAGGGACTGACGAAAAATAAGTGGCTATCTAATGATGCTGACCTTTCAAAACCTGATGAATCACTGTCATTTAGATGACACGTCTCACAATTCATTCATATGATATCTGATGGAATTATTGTTTGTGTGCCTGTCTGTAGCATGTCTGTGGTGACGTGTCCTTCAGCGATGTTTATGAGATAACAGAGGAAGTTGGACAAACAGCGATTTCTGTTTGCAGAAGATGTATGCACAGAGTTACTGCTGTGGAGTATTCAGTGAAGGTATTGAAGACTCTGTCTAAAGAGAATTTATTCAGCTATGAAAAGTGTACATACTTTATATGCGCTACATTTTTATTTAGTAGCTTATTGATTAAATCAATTGATTATTTATTTTAGTACAAGGTTCAATATCTTGTCCTGGGCTGTTAATTCACCTCAGGTTTGTCCAGCAAAATGAGAGTGTTGCTATTGTGGGAAAAATGGGCGTATTTAATGAAACCACCCAAGGGGCAAGTTCTATGCACCTTTGTTGTTACTATGCATATACTTTATAATTGTAATTGTATATATTTCAAGCCATTTCTGAGTATTTCTGTCTTTGTGTCAGATCATTGACAAAGCAAGAAAAGATCCATCAGAAGAGATTGAGATTCTGCTGCGATATGGACAGCACCTAAATATTATTACACTGAAAGATGTAAGTTTAACACACTCACTGCTCACACAACACACACGAAGTCCATAATATTACAGATGGAAACTGTTTTGTAAAACAGCAGGCTATATGTTAACTGTACATTTCCCATTTCGGGTAGTTTTTGTCATCAGGTCATGCCAGGACACATTACCTGCAAAGTGTGGACATTCACAATGTATATTTTGTTAGCAGTGTAACCTTTTAAGCCAGATTTAGTTACACTTACATACACAGATTTGGTTACATTTCTATATTGATTGAATTTATATCCAGCTTAGAGTGGATGTGGTCTATCTGTGTTTCTGCCTCAGGTGTTTGATGATGGCCAGTTCATGTTCCTGGTTCAGGATTTACTGAGAGGACAGGAGCTGCTGGACAGAATTCTGACAGTGCCAAAATTTACAGAGAGAGATGCGTCAGACATAATGTGCACACTGGCCAAGACTGTGGAATATTTACACTCACAAGGGGTAAAATATATGGACTGACATACAAAAGAAAAAACAACTGTTGAAATAATTAATAATTATTAATATCGTCATGCATTTCCATGCTGGAAAATAGGTATATGTCTTTGTCTGGGTTGAAAGATCCAAGATCCAATTTTTTTGTATATCCACAGCTGTCACTATTGTATCTAAAAGTCTGTGCATGCATGTGCGTGTGTGTTTGGCTTGTCAGGTTGTTCATCGGGACTTGAAGCCCAGTAACATTCGCTATTCAGATGACTCTGGACTCCCAGAATGCATTAGGATATGTGATTTTAGTTTTGCCAAACAACTCAGGGCTGAAAATGGCTTACTGATGACCCCTTGCTACACAGCGACTTTCATAGCTCCTGAGGTATATTAGTAGTAATCAATAATCAATAAGAAGCTACTAATATTTCACACAACACTACACAAATAATTGTAATAAAAACCATTTTGCAGTCCATATATGTTGACGACTGTGTGTTTCGATGTATGTGCACAGGTTCTGAAGAAGCAGGGGTATGATGCAGCCTGCGACATCTGGAGTCTGGGGATTCTGCTCTACACCATGATAGCTGGGTAACTTTAAAGTTTAATAGCACAACTACACAACTACTGCATTATCGGGCAGCTTCCTGGTGTAAATATGCGTATGGAGTGTGTGAAGCCTTTTGCTCTACATAAATAAAGATATGTTCTTTGTAAAACTCTTCTCGTTGGACAAGAGTGAAGACAAAAAGAGACATCCCTTCAATTCAAAGGCAGTTTATTTTTTATTTTTTTATCTTCCCTATGCTAAGATATCACATTCAAAGTTTTAAAATATGCAAGCTTGTAATTTGTCAAATATATTTCACAACAGAAGGCTCTCTGTGGTCTGACACATGCACATACTATTATAATTGGCCCTACCCTTTGATTGCTCTCTCATAAATTATTATTCTTCTTGGCCAGTTTCAGCCCATTTGCCAGCAGTCCTGAAGACACTGCAGAGGAAATTCTGGCTCAAATCGGCAGTGGAAAATTCATTACCACAGGAGGGAACTGGGACCTGGTATCAGATGCTGCCAAGGTTACATTTTAATGTTCTCTGCTGATGGATAAATGTTATCATTATAATGCTTATTTATAAAGTTTTGTAAAAATGACAAAAAAAAATGTATTATTGAAATCACCATGATAATGTCTAATATACGATGAAATACCTAATGTGAATGACTGTGTGTGTGTGTATGTGTGTGTTTAACAGGACATTGTGATCAAGATGCTCCATGTGGATCCCCACCAGCGCTTGACTGCCCCCCAGGTATATCGGCCAGACTTACCACACTGTATTAGGCTATAGATCCAAATTACCAACAGGTTCTATGACTTTTAGAAGTTTTTACTCTATTTACAACCATTTACAGTTTGTTGACAGCAGGCATTGTAAAAGATATTGAAACTAGCATTGCCACTGCAACATTTTAACAAACCAAAAAGACCATAAAGTGTGTGATTTCACCCAAAATGTAAAATGTGTGATTTCAATTGGAATATATCACACAAACAAGAAAATCTGTTACAATTATACAAAGACCAAGACAATAAAGAGGTAAAATTAATAATTTTTCAATTAATTGAGCAGCAGCTAAAATACATCAGAAAATAATTTTCACTGCTATGTTTATGTAGGTTCTTCGTCATCCCTGGATTGTCGAGAGAGACCAACTCTCTGACAAAGCTCTAACCAGACAGGATGCACTCACTGTCAAGGTCAGATCCCTGTGTGTGTGTGTGTGTGTGTGTGTGTCCAAGGGTGAAAACTGTGAGTGTTCCTCAGTGTGTGTGAGCATTTGTATGTTATCATGAATAGGATTATACTGTATTTCCATGTGTCCTAAATTACTGGCTTGTGAAGAATTTAGTTGTCTACATGTGTAATGGATCAAAGTAGAGCTTATGTAAATTTAGTTAAATGTATTAAATATTAATATACTGCAGAGCTGTTTTCCTATTGTTTAACTTGGAAAAAAGTCTGTGTTTTTTTTTTGTTTTGTTTTTGTTTTTTTGTTTTTTGTTGTTGTTTTTTACAAATGAGAGCAAATGGGGACACATTTCATACAATGTGACAGTCTTATTTTATTCCACTAGGGGGCACTGTCTGCCACCTATTCTGCTTTGAAGCGTTGTGCTCCTGCTCCAGTCCTGGAGCCCGTTCAGTCCTCCAGCCTGGCCCAGCGGCGAGGAATGAAGAAAGTGGGGAGTCCCATAGTGAGTTCAGACAGTAAAGAAAACGATTAGTGTCAATACTCTGAATATAACTCAAAAGTTATAAATACAGCATCTTCTAAACCTCTTCTAGAAAAGCACAATATGTGCCTTGTTACAGAGTATTGGCCTACAAACTGAATATACCAGATCAAATAAATCCCAGTTCAAAGGGACTAAGCCCAATGAACAACTTGTACTGACACTAGAAACCTCACAAAGTAATGGTACAAGATGTAACAAATGATAATAGCACATAATTTCACTTGTTTATTTTTGAAATCCCAAATTCTGGTTGGTCCCAACAAACCTTGGGTTCCCTTGATTGTGATTACCTTAAATTATCTTAAAAGCTGAAAAGGTACCTGATTACCTGAAAAGATACAGTGGCAGCACCTGATATATAAGTGAACTTCAGTCTGACATTTTAAATTTAATACATTTTGATTACATATACAAACATACAGTGAGACCAGCAGTGCAATATACACTGATAAACTGGGAGATGGAATGATTCGTACCTGAAGATCAAGCTAAACACTTGGATTTTTTTTTTTTTTTTTTTTTTTCAGGTGGTCAACCATGACAGCTAAAATTGAGACAAATTTATTCTGGTAGCCTGGACAGACTGTATTCAGTGCCACATAGTCAGTATAAATTATGTTACTCTTCTATTTACCACATGCTGGTCACCAAGAGTTCATGAAGATCCAGCCAATAATTGTCTTCCAGACATCCACAGTGCTTTCACAAATTTAAAGTCAATCTAACTTATATTTGAACTGAAAAGTCTTATTCATATATATTATTAGTTCTCTGATATGCATGTGAAAATGTAAATATTCTACCAAAGGGAAATATTACTTAGGTTGACAATATCATTGAAGTCTTATTGTTCGTATTACTTCTATGAATACAGCCTTTGACTCTACTGCACTTCCCATATGAGATGCTATCGTTATTTTGATGATAAAAGTATTAAGATATTTGTGTTGTACAGGTTTTTTGTGTGTTTTTTCATAACATATTTAAATGGCTATTTGGCTTAAGAGTAGTCTAAAAGGCAGAACAAACTGCACAGCATGGTGCAGCTCTCTGATAAATGCCACTACCATAGCAAAAGTCTGCAATCTGTACTACTATGTATTATTATATCCAGATTTTGTGTGACAGATCAACATTCTGTGCGTGCTTGTGTTGTAGCTGCCAACAAGCTTCCATTTGTTGTCTGTGAGCCCAAATGTTTGACATCCACTGTCTCCGAAGATATTGTGTATGTTGCTGCTGCCCTGATTGTGTGTAACAAATGTACAATCACAAATAAGAGGTTAGATTGCAGGATGTTGCAGAAATGAAATTGCACACATTGTGTTGTACAATGATGGTGTTGCACAGTTAACCAGTAGGAATGTAGATTATTATATTTCACTAATCAAAGGTAAGACTACAAACACACACACACACACACACACACACACATACACACATATATATATATATATAACTGCTACTGTGATTTGTAACCAATAAGTAGAGATACGCTAAGAGATCCTCAGGGGAAAATTGGTTAAAAGTTTCTGTGTTGGTCAGGAAACAAACCCGGGTCAACTGCTTGGACAGCAGCCACTGTAATGCTGTAAATATGAAGTTTGCAGTTATATATTGTGCTGCATTGTAGCACAGCAGGACTGGTGGAACTATGAGTAGGGAGATAGAATTGTAGATATTGTTTTGTGCAATTATGGGTAAGTGGTAAAGATGTAAATATTGTTTTTTATTATAGACTGTACATGCTGACATGCAAAACCATGTCAGTAGGATGTTAGTTTGTATATAGTATTGTACAATTAGGAAAGAGATAAGATTGTATGTAGACTGTCTTTGCAGATACAGAGATTGTATATATTCTATTGTGTTGTGCAACCATTGCTGAGTGTAAATACTGTCTATACCTGGCCAATCAATGAAATTATTGGCTAAAATGCCAAAGTTTTACAAATAAAGAAAGAAGATGGAGACAACACTGAAATAAGCGAAGAGTTTTAATAATGTCAATAGTTATGTCATTTACCTGAGGAGCTTTATTTATTATTTAGTGATTTACAATGAGTTTTACATACATTTTCTTACATTTCAAGACAATAATATCCCTTCAACATTTAAATTGCAATGTTAAAATAAAAATACAGTACTTGATACTGCACATATATTTTGTCCCTGAAAGCTTTACTTGTTGAATCTCATAGGGAAAACTGAAACTCATAGGGAAATCCTCAATAGAAAAGATCAGCTATGATAGAGAAGTGAGAAGACGAAGTCAATAAATTAGTGTGTAATGTCACTTGTACAGTTTAGTTATCCTTGTTAATTAAATGAAAGGCGCAAAACTTTTCAAAGATTTCATTAGCCTTGTGTCACCACATGGTAAAATATGTTCAGACCAGTCTGTGCATTATCATGTCAGGTTCATATACAGTAAATAAGGTCACAACCAAAGAAATTATTCCATTAATATTTATATTGTCATTGCATACAAAGAGGAGGAATATCTGTACACAAAATTACAAAAGTGTGTAATTTTAGCCAATTTTTCCTTAGTAAACTTGTCTGACTTCTCAAAAATAGGCTAGTTGAGTTACTTTCAGATATCAAACCAGTATGAAAGGAAAAGAAAAAAATAAAATCCCACTGTATCTGTTACAATCCAACGAGGGTGACTGACACAAGTGATAGAAAATACTGAAGAATTATTTGACACCAGAGTGAACACATTTTAATTGTTTGCTGTTCTTTTGCTCAATGAGTGATGGAATATAATACTATGAAAAGATTTAGATGGGGAGAGTTTAGCATAACATTTCTTTCTAACAACGAGCGCTTGTGAATGCCACTAGATGGCAACCGATCATAGCCTGTGTTCTCTCTCCTTCTATTTTCTTACCAAAACTTGTCCCTTTACAGCTATAATCCAAACAAAAAAAAAAAAACTCTTTAATTTGTGGCAGCCACCATGCTCTCTCTCTCTGCTCCATAAAAGCTTTTAGCAGGTGCTGGCTGATGTGTCAGGTGGGTGTGGCAGGCTCATCATCTCTGACATTTAAGTGCAGTAGTGCTCCGAGCAGAAGGGACTGTAGGATATGAGTAGATACAGATGACAAGGCCCCCTACAGAGATGATTGCAGTGGAGTGACAAGAGGAGACCAAACAACAGATAGAGGAAGGAGACAGTGTCAGGAGAGAAGAGATGAAAGGCAAAAGAAAGGAAAAATCTTTGAAAAACAATAACTCAACCTAACAATTACAGCTATGACAGCATTTATATTATCATTCATAAAAGCAGAACTTTGTCAGAAAATTTGGCAATTTTCTCATCTTATTGTAACTTAATATAATATCATTTAAATTTTACTGTAAGTTAATGTTTACATGGAACAAGGAAACCTTTGATGTATTTAATCTTAGATCTGTCTACTGCATACTGATAATGACAAAAGTTGTGACAAACAATCAAACATTTCTGGTTTCCAATGAAGAGTTGGGAACCTGGCTTGAACCTGGCCATCCTTTAACCAGACAGCCAATACCGGAACCTTATCAGATCTAGATCTGGAAGAGCAAAACTTGGCCTCTGACCTTGCTGAGAAACAACTTACAGGTCAAGTATTGTAGGTTGCTCTGGATAAGCTTCAATACTGCTCAGTACTGAAACACAGTGAAGTAATAACCTTCAGGCAATGTTTCAGTGGTTACTTCAGGCAGCTCGGGGCTCTGAAATAGAAAGAAGATCCACTGTATTTTTTTTTTTTTAATTTAATTATTCAGGGTAGCTCCACTGAGCATTAATGAGCTTTCATGGCATCACCTAGTTCACAGATTCACTCGCATACTCACACCCGGAAGGTTCCCAGACAACCATATAGGCTTCTCTGAGCAGTTGAGGTTTAGGTACCTTACTCAAGGTACATAACCTCAGGGGAACCAGTGCCAGTTCAGGGATCAGACTGGTGACCATTCAGTCACAGGCTCACTTCTCGAACCTTTAGGTTGGGGTGACTGGGGCCTAATGTGAGATTAAATGTTCTCCCAATATTTGTGTTTTCACTGGGTGCTCCATGTACCTCCCACCTTAAAGACATGCATATTAGGGCATAACCAAAGTACTGACTGAAAAATTGGTCCTATATTATTATTATTATTATTATTATTATTATTATGTAACCTTGTATTGAACAAAACACAAAATGTATTATATTTGAACATGATGTATTAATTGTTACACATTTGACAATATTGCAATCTTTTTTCCATAAACATTTTCAACTTTAAAGTCATTTATTTTGTTAGCACAGATAAATATGCTTTTAATTGATGCTTGTTAATTTGTGTGCATAATTTATGACTATTTAGTGACTGCATTCATAATTATTAAAAAAAACTTTGTGTTCAATGGGTGTTCAATAAATTACAACAGAGCATTGATTTATTCCTAATTATATTGTGTAAGAGATAAGGAAAAATTAGAAACAAAAGCAGATCTGACAATCATAAAAGTAATAGACACACACATATACACACACTTTATGTCTGGGCTACAAATGTCCTTTCCTTCCATCATAAGACTGAAGTCCAGTGAAAATACATACTCTGACAGGGACGGCGATTCCACCACCTATGGCACTGGGTGACACTCACATAAACATGCACACAGACCCACGGACACCCTGTGGCACTACAGCTAGACCTGCCACTCGGACGTTCACAGAATCAGACGGACAAATCTCTAACAGACGGCTCCTGACAAAGAGATTATCGCTGTGACAGGAGAAGTGTGTGCAGCTGTGGGTGGTTGAGTTTACAGCCATGAGATGGGGGTGGGGAGGGGAGGAGAGGGGAGCAAACTCTTTCTATGTTCACACATTTGGCTCTTCTCTTTCACCACACCGCTGTTCCAAGTCAAAGTCAAAGTTACTTGAGTCTATATAAACCTGTACTGTATGTGTACTGTGTGTGTGCAGGCATGTGTGGCTGTGTGTAGTAGAAAAAGCGCACACACACAAAATAATGACAACATGACAACACTGTGATTTCTGAAGATGTTGCTCTGTCAAGTGAAAGACTGATGAGAGGGAATGGTGCCCGCCCCCCTANAAAAAAAAAAAAAACATGAGCTTTGACTTTGAGGTGATGGGTTAAAAGAAGGTGATGGGTGGAAAACTGAGAAAGTTAACGGATATCTGTGTGACTACGTGCAACATACAGTAGGTGACCTTTTGCTTTTGCTATGCACTTAACATACACACAGATAAATACTGACAAACACTGATTAAGCCTAGTCTTGGATTGTCAGTCAATTTAATTTAAGACTAGTCTTAATAGACCAGGACTTCATCTTCAGTGGTTCACAGTTTGCTGAGTCAGTGTGGAATCATCAAAATGAAGTATACTGTATTTCTTGCTATATATGCCAACATAAAACCTCCAGCCAAAACTGAGCAGTCTTGCAAGTGTTTTTTTTTTTTTTTNTTTTTTTTTTTTTTTTTACAACAATGCTACATGTTAAAGCAAGAGATAAAAACAACAACAAAAAAATAATAATACACACATACTACATTCACATGTCCATATTATCTAATGAGGATGACAAAATGCTTCATAAAACAATCTTTAAGTTTGCCTTTGCCATATACACAAATTTCTCAGTAATACAGTGTATGTGGGATTTGTATGTTTATAAAGACAGAGGAATTCTGAATGTCCTCTAGTTTAATTAATGCTCATGACAGTATATATGTATTAAAAAGAATGCCAACACAAAGTCTTAAAAGTGCATAAATGTACAAAACAGCCATAGTGGAGGAAATAGTTGATGGGAGATAGTTTGATATTTCTTGACAGAGTTTTGAACAGACCACAAATTGCTGTGATAATCTTGATATAATCACGTAATCCAAACATAAATACACTCACAAGTCAAAGGGGCCAGTGGAGGATAAGTGAATCTCTGCAGAAAGTCAATTAATCTTTTCAGTGGTCCCCCTTCCCTCCACCCCGCTTAAAAGCTTCATTTACCTCCTATGGAGAAGAGATAGAAACACCATTAGTGACATGATGGCAGGACTGGAAAGGGGAAAGCAGAATCTCACAGTTGGATGAGCTGAAACAGTATAGGCCCCCATCTTCTCAAAAAAAAAAAAANAAAAAAAAAAAAAAGTGTGTGTGTGAAAAGGCGAGAGCATCTTCTGCATGGCTGGCTCAATTAGGCGCTATCTTGATTATTAAAGGTAGTGGGGTACAACTTTTAAGGTGGAAGTGTGCTTCAAATCCTGGGGCTGGCAAAGGATGGGCTGACCTGCATAGATACAGGTAGGGCTTTCTGCTGCAAGGAAATACTATGCAAGGTGTATATTAGGAGACGAAACCCAACCATTATTTGCATATACAATTCAGTGTCTATGTTTGTGTGTGTGATGCATGGGACCCCAGCTGGATAAATGATATTCATGTGGGTTTACGCGCACACTTTTGGTTGTGTGAAATGCCAGTGAGCATATAGGCTCTGCTTCACTGAGCTCGGCTGGCTACTGGAGCACAATTGGGGGTCTCTCTGTATGAAAGAGGTCAAAACACACACACAGAGACACACACACACAAAGACGGAAGTTTGGCTGATTACTCAAGGCTCAGATAATCATGCAGTACACAAGTCAATCAATTCCTTTATTAGTGTACAGACAGGTCATTGCAATGTGAAATCTGAGTAAGAATCTGTCACATTATAGATGCTACTGAAATTCATGTGTTATACACATTTTTTTGAAATTTATTTTGTGAATTTCTTGACATTTAAATCCACGTCATCAGTTTTAAAACTATTGAAGTTTGTGCAGTGATGAGTCCCTGTTGATGTTAATTACTGCCAGAAGTTTGATTGATAAATTCTGAACCAAGGATAGAAAGATCTAACTCTGAGATGTGGCAGTTAAATGTCCCTCCAACTTGACATAGTTTTGACAACAGCACTACAAAGACTTTATCTCATGTTCATAAAACTGCTTTTCTTGGCTGTCCAAAAAATTCTCTACACCTGATATGATGGTATTGTCGAATGAAAAACAGGTTTCAAGGCCATTGCCTAAAGCCATTTTCATATTTGGGAAGAGGTAAAAGTCTGAGGGGAAATCACATGATCAGGGTTGGTGCTGGACAAGTATAAAGCCACGGTGAATTGAATTGCGGTAATCATGTACATAATCACTACATGTTGGCCTAGTTTGTGGTACCTCTGGAGCTTGTAGGCTTTACTTTAAATCCAGCTGATGTGCAAATATACCCAAGGAATTAGTTTCCACATAAAAAAAAAAAATAGTGTCATTGCTCATCACCTTATGTATCAGGCTCAGATCTTATCAATCAACCCTTGTGGGTTAATTCTATGTGCAGCAGACTTTTGTTTCTGCTTTAAGAAGGTCATGTTGAAGTGCTTGACAGAAATGGCAAAAGGCAATACCCAGGGTTAAAGGCATGAAGGGGTAACTACAGGCAGGAGGCTCAGTCTCAATCTTTTTAATTACATGGAGCTTCAGTACAGCCTCCAGTGTCCTCCCTAATGACAACTATAAGCCAGTAACATGCGTGTCATTAAATGCATGTTTTATTACATGTTTCATACAACTTGGATTCCTTTTGGGGGAATGACTGGCCCCAGGCTGACATCCTTGTAATAAACCTAATCACATAGGCGGAGTCTGCAGCCATTACCAAGGCACTACTTTCTGTTAATGTGAATACAGTATGGTCTTTGTATCTGCGTGCATATGCGTGTGCGTGTGTGCGTTTGTGCACTGAATGTATGTGTGTGTGCCTTTATCTTTTGCGCTAGTCTCGTGTATAAACTAATGTTTTGTCCCAGTTAACTAGGTCCCAGTTGAACCAGATCTGTTTGGCATTGGTCCACTGATGCTGGTGTGCATGAATTTCAGTTGCAGCACATATGTGTGTGTAGCGGATGTGGCAGCCGGGGGGATAGCATGCTACTGCTGACACAGGGCCTGTCTGCCTGGTGTGCCCCTTTCTGCACCAGTAAAGCTGGCATTGCCTCTGCCCAGCTGAGTCACAGTGTGCCAGCTGAGTGCTACCAGGAGAGCCCCTGCAGAGAGAGCAGGTCAGCGGTGAGAGAGAGAGAGAGAGAGAGAGAGGTGGCAAAGTTTAGATACAAAGGGCAGATAGAAACACCCTGGGAGAGGGAAAAGTGGATGACAGAAATGAAAACAGGAAGAGAAATATGTGACAGAGAACAAAGGAACCATATTGGAATGGAGGCTTGCAGTGGAAATTCCACCAAAAGAGCTCCATAGAAGTTTTACCTCCACTGTTTGTGTGTTTGATAACAGGATGACTGAAGTTTATAACCAACTTGGCAAAACTTTGTGGAATGGTGGGGCCTGACCAAGGGAAGAACTTATTAATTCCAGATCCAGGGGAGGATTTAGGACTTTTAACAATAATTTTAGACACCTTCCACCTTTCAGACCTTTTGTCAGTCTGTCGGCAGGAAATATATAAAAGCAGTTCAATGAAATTCAAGAGACAGGATCACCTTGGGCCAAGACCATTAGCAAGGTCAAGAAATCAAACTTGAAACTGAAGAGAAGTGATTTCCTTCAGTGTACCTGTGAGGTTACAATGCATTTACTGAAGGCTGTTTCAACTGCACATCACATCATGCTGTATCTATTTGAAAATCACAATAACAGTAAAACCCTGCTTAGCTCCATGAGGGAGGTCACCAAAGGGAACACTATATTCACTCTCAAATATATTATGTCAAAATCATACCTTTAACAACTGTAACTAAACTAAATTAAGAGCCTGTGCCCTTTGGCTGCTTTTGGGAGCCTAAAAAAAGGTGGATCAAAAGGAAAAGTGAGCTGGTGGAGCTTAATGATCTTGCCTGATCTGACCCTTTGGGCAGTGGTTGCCTAAAGGTTAAAGAAGTGAGCTTGTGACCAAAGGGTTGCCAGTTCAGTCCCTGAACTGGAGAAATCCCTGGCAGGAGAAATCAGGGTTGGAGAGGTGAATGAGCAGTGTCTGCTGCTCCCTCATTATCACCACTGAGGTGCCCTTGAGCAAGGTACCTCACCCCCAAATGCTCCAGTGGAGCTATTTAGTGACTAGCATGGACATCTGTGGTTGTGCTGGGCAGCTTCCTGGTGTGAATGTGTGTGAGTGTGTGTGAGCAGGGCGTTCCTGCAAAAGAGCATTTGATGCTCAGTGAACTGCCTCTACATAAATAAGGATTTAAATAAATAAAAATGCTCAATTTTTCAGCCCAACCCTTTTCTTCATTCAAATTTACAGGTAGCAGACAACAGCACAGAACTAACAAAAGTCTTTGTTTCCCCAGAATGTTGATTTGTGATTTATAGGGGGCTGGATAGAACAATATCCTGCTGAGGTACAACATAAGTCAAGATCAAGGAAGAAATAGTGCCAGCTGTGAAAACGGCCAAACGGAAGAGACGAGAGTTGAAAAAGATGGAAAAACTTTTGTACAGCAATGCCAAGATCATGTAACACTAAGATACATATAACACTGTTGGCTTAAAGGAAAACAGCAGTTCCACTTTCCCCCTTACACCTCTTCCTCCACATCTCCATGTCGTCCTGTAGCTCAAGGCCTTACTGTGCTGTTTTGACACTGTAGGGGCCACAGGGCTGTCCCTAAAGCTCCAGACTCAACCAGTAAGTTATTACACCAGCAAGAGCAAAAGCCCTGAATACCCTCACCTCCTATCTCTCTCTCTCTCTCTCTCTCTCTCTCTCTCTCCCCCTCTTTCCATCCCTTCTGCCCCACCACACACTCTAAACACCTCATCCAGGCCCTCGCCTTCTCCAAAGCGTGCCTCTCTCTCCACATCCCCCCTCTCCATGGGCCCTGGGTCTCTGGCTGGGGCAGGCTGGCACAGCTGTGCTGGGAGCCGNCCCCCCTCTCCATGGGCCCTGGGTCTCTGGCTGGGGCAGGCTGGCACAGCTGTGCTGGGAGCCGTGCTGTCACAAGTGGTTAGGGTGACAGCCACTCACACTTCATAATGTCCCTCTCACAGGTCACCTAGCGACAAGCTGGGTCACCCCGCTCCAGCAGGCAGCCCCAGGGGAAGAAGAGTNCCCTCCTATTGCCCAGGAAAATAGAGATACAGGAGGGGCAGGTGGAGGGAAGAGGTGCTCTATGCTGCTGGACTGGGCTGCAGTGTTTACAGCTACTGAGGACTACAGGGTCAAACTGATGATGGACACACTTCTGCTAGTGTCGTGTGTCTCATACAGAGGATCCTGTCCTTGTGGCTTAGGGTCAGTGTGAACTGGTAAGATGGTAATTATACACCTCAGAGGAATATGATGATATAATGTCTTTCTTGACACTGCCAGTCTGTGGGTAATGGTTTGGAATGCAATAAAATCACATTGTTTCATAATTATGTCATAAAATATAGATAGAGTAACAGTATATGAGAACTAACTAAATGAAATCAAATTACAGAACGCTAGAGCTGTATCGATATAAGGGGTGACATCTTAGAAAGGATTTGATATTCCTGTCTTCCTCCACATTCATGAAGGGAAGGTATGAACTTGGTAATGGCTATAGGACAGCACCATATGCTCCTAATGTCCGTCATTCAGCTGTCATTAATGTGTATTACCTCTGTGCTAAACCTCATTGTGAAGTCTAATCTGATAGCAATACAAGGCTGAACAGACAACATTAAGAACCACGTTAATGGGCTCACACTGAAAGTCTCTAATTAGTTTGCCATTTTCACCTAATGCATGGCATTCAGGTCGTCCCTGTTCAAAGTGTCTGTCTGAATATGTCAGTTGAAATAAGTAGCTGTCCCTTAAAGATTTCTAGAAAATCTGAAATAAAGTACCTTTCAACCAAATGCTGTCCTGAAAAAATGTGAAAACAGGTTTAACAGTAGAAGCTGACAAATGTGTACTGTACGCAGGAGAACCACACTGAAAGCCCGTGTCTAACAACTGTTTCCAATATATTGTTCACGAAAATGTTTTCTTCCTTTATGCACTGACAAATGGCAAGTTAAGCATGTGAATTTGGGGGCAGATAAGCTAATTGGATGTAATGCTTGCAGTTGGCTTCAGCTGTGAGTGAGAGGCCTCATACCTAATTTCCGTTATTCAAACAGTCACTCCCAGAGAGCAGTTAATTCACTGAAGGTGCACACACACACACACACACACACACACACACACACACAGTGAACAATGTGTATCAATTAATTTCGCTCTCCCTCCCACATCTGGCGCTTTGGTGTGATCCTGCCTCTGCTGTGCCGTGTCGCTGAAGCTAGGCGAGACTCTGCAATTTCACACGTAAAGGACCCCATTGAAACGTGAAAAGAATATGTGGCATTGTTAAATTGCATTAAAGAGTTTAAAACAGTAGATCTGTGCCCNCCCTCCAATCCTGAGAAAACAAAGCAGTAAATGTGCTCAAATGCTCAGTGGTGAGACATAACATCATGTAATACGAACTGAGGATGCACAGGAATATTTCATCACGAGACCCTCACAAGGTCCAATTATGATAAACTCCACAGGAGGAGGCTGAATCTGATGCCACAGTAGGGATTATGCATTTGCGTGCCCACATTTAACAATACAATTACTTACATTATCTTCAGAAAGGATTTAAGAAGGCTAAAAGTTCAACATAAACCAGAAACACAAGAGTCTACCAAAGTATTGTATGTCTCATGTACTTTTTTGTAAGGGAATACTATTACTGGGACACCTCATGTCATTTTAGAATTACTCCCAACATTTACTGCATGTTTTGTGTGGGTGCATTCGCATGGGATAAAGTCTGCATTTCACTTGAATTTATCAAGTCTTATGTTTGAAACATAGGGACAAACTATGACATATGTTTGTTTAATATGTGAATGGCAAGAACTGTGTACTGAAATATGCCATGTGAAATACTATGTATTGCAGAGGTGCCGTAAATGGATCCAGCTATTCTCTCTATACGGCTCTGACTGATGACCTGGATAGAACCTCCACAGAAACCTAAGACCAACAGTCAACTCATATTAACAACAGGGAGAGTTTGGCTTCTGCAGAACTAAGTTAATGCATGTATACAGAATTGTCCAAAACAGATCCAATGCTTGGTATCCTAGAGATCACGATCATCATGCTACTTCTCCAGATGGATCTCCTTGCTAACAAGAGCATTCACAACTTTCAGTAAAAATGCTCAAAACACACGATTAAATATTTTTAGTAGGGTCCATAGTTACTGACTGGGAAAGATGAAACAAAAAAAAATGTGCGGAAAAAAAAAAAGACTGCGAAAAAATTGGCCCCTATTACAGAGATGACAATTTTCATGGAACTAATAATTGTGGATCACATCACAGATGACGTTGATGATCTACAATTATAAAATCATGTGAGGTCTTAGGGTAATAGTCATCCTGTGCAAATAGGGCTTAAGGCTTTTGCAAATGAAGAGCACAGGCAACTTTAGCATTCTAGAAGAAAAAAAAATTTGCTGGTCACACATATACATTCCTTTGCCATACACACACCATATCCACTTCTGCTCCTCTACTGTACCACATCTCTCACTCTCTCCTTCCTATCTCCATCCTTTGCCTTTATCTCTCTGTGCCACAGTGCCAGTCACTCTGCTTTAGGGTTCTGGAGATATTTCAAATGTATGTGAGAAATCAATCTTACAGCAATCTGAAGAAAAACATCGAATGTCATTGAGCAATAACTATGAAGCCTGTCAGAGGTGAGGCTGAGAGCTGGGCCTGCGGCACATTAGGCTTGCCAGTGTCCCAGTGAGAGGCCTCATCAGCTGGGCCTCCTGCCTCTTCCTCTTCTGCGTGTGCGTGCACACACACATACACACACACACACACACACACACACACACACACGTAACCACAAAGTGTGTAAATGCGTGTGTGTGTGTGCGTGTGCGTGTGCGTGTCTATGTGTGTGTGTCTCTGTGTGTGGGGTGTCTGTATGTATGTGTCTGCATCTGTTTATCTGTGTGCATCGTCAACAGTTGACTTGGTTTGATATTAATGTGTTAAAATCTGGAGAAGTGTATGTAAACTCATAAACGTAAATAACAACAACTGTGGAGCATAACAGTACACCATCGCCACACACTGTTCTAGAGTGTGTACTTAATATTCATCAATTTGTACATTAATTAGTGTTCTGAGGCCACAGAGTTAGAGGAGCTCACTGTCAAGCATGAGGAGACCATGGCGACCTTCACCGCTCAGCTCAGTTCAGGAGGCTCAGAAGAATGAAGCATTGCATCAGAGCTCAAGGTGCATGAGGAGATGATTCTGGCCCTTGCTGCAGACCCCCAGGTCCTGGAAGACAGTAACATGGCTCTTAAGAAAGAACTGGAAAAGTTTAGGACTGGCATCAAGGAGAGAAAACCTGGAAAACGGTGCTCCAGGTGATAGATGAGGCCAAGAAGAAAAAGCCAGGGTGGAAAAAGTTTTGCAGCTTCTTCAAGCTCAAGAAGAAAGAAAAGGAGCCAAAGGAGGAGGAGACAGAGAATGGTGATTTTGACTTGGTATTTAATGCATTTGACACCAGTAGGTGGGGCTGTTATATATTTTTTAGGAGACTCCTGGCCTTCATGAACTCAAAGCATGGTATGGTGTATAAAAACAGGAAGTGATCTGCTATTGTTGCAGTCAACAGCATTAGCCATATACAGTACATTGCATTTTAATTGTCCTGATGTATTGCCAGTACAGACAAAGCAAAATGGGGCTTTATATAACAGGAGCACAGGGTGAAGGTGGCCTGTACAATCCTTGCAATTTTTGCAAGGGTTGTGCGGATCATTAGTAAAAGTCATAGCACCGCTCTTCTGATTGGGCCGTACATTTTGAGGTTTGATGTGTGGCTGCTGTGCCTGATCACTAGAGTGCCAAAAAAGTGTCCAGAGGAATCTGTCAATATATAAGTATGGAGGATTGCATGCAGTGCATTGCAATGCAAACACACATTGAAAAACATGAGAGAGGAAGATGGATAGCAGGAGGAAGGAGGGGAAGAGGGATAAAAGAAAGGGAGACACCCCACCCAGACGGACACGTGAAGGGAAGCAGAAGTCGATGAAAAAAGATGTCACCATTGATGGGTCATTACACCCAAGCAAGCATGGGACACTTGCTGACCCCCTCTCTTTTTCCTCTCAATTTTTCCTCTCTGACGCGAGAACTTTAAAATGTGATGTTGCTTCAGGTTCTAACTTACTTTTTTTTTTTTTTTTTTTTTGTCTCTGTTGTTAATATACATCTCGTTATGTCAATAATTCAATGCAGTTCAGTGTGGCAGTATTCTTAATTGGCCCTGTTATATCTACACGTGTTTGAATCTCCAGGTCAGTTGAATTAGACTTTATAATGAGCCTGGGTGCAGAATATTTAATGCAGATGAGCACATTTGGGCATAAACTGTCACAAATCAGGTGAATCCAGTTAAGAGTGTTTACATTTTACAGTACATGATTCCAGTATTTGTGTAACAGTCTCTTGTTGCACATAGCTTATTTCTCATTATCATGACTCCAGGCCTGCATGAAGATAAGAGCATCAATGATGCCACATCAGGATATGAGATCAAAAAGCGAGACTAATCTACAAATCCCTAGTGTGACAGTTTAATAGTAAAGCTCAACCATTATTTGTTTTAATGCCAACCCATTATTTGGTGACTACACACACAATGTCCATATCACATAGCCACTGATCACATCCTAGAAACAAACCAATTAGGACTTGGGGATGTAGGAAGCAGGGTATTGTTTATACATTAGTGTCTGGAGTGTGTGTGCATGAGAGTGTCTGCCTGTGATTTACAGGGGTAATGTAATGTTTTTTTTTACACTGATGAACAGGACAGCTTAGATAAGCATCGTGATGTGAATATGACAGAATGTGATAAGGATTTGATGGTCCTTTGGATATTCATTGGAAGAGAACAGAGAGGTCATCTTTTAGGTAACAGTACTGGAACAGATACAGCCACTGCACTATGTTTAAGTTGCGTTCACTCCCCTGCATCATTTCAGTCTGGAGATATGCAATTATTGTGTGTTCTTATGGGTAAAAATTGTGTCTATCATTGTTTAAGGTGTGTGTGTGTGAATGATTTCTACATTATACACACTGTACGCAACAGGCACTCCTATGATACACACTGTAAAACATAAGTGGATTCAACAAAACCTAACCCCAAAAAGTCTTCACTTTTTTTTTCACTTAGGATTTACCACTTCTAACAATCAATTTAAAAAAACAAAACAAAATAAATTTAGTAAATTTAGTCAGCATTTAATAAGCTTTAGTTTTTCACACATGAAGAGGGGTGTGGCCTAGAGGGACCTCACACGTTTGCATTTAGACCAGTGAGTGGAACTAAAACCTGGTCCACACTCCTACGCACTTTGGTTCAGCTGAGAGACACATAAGTGACAATAACAACCAAATTAACCATGCGAATGCAGCCATCATGGAGTCGAGCTGATGTTGGTGAACTGTGGGCTCAGTGGCCCCCAGTCTACTCTGCTGCACTGATACAAGAGAAGTCATCACGAAGCCAGAATTCTGTACTGTGAAATTAGACTAGGGTGTGAAAGTGGAAAAACCAAATAAGCATGAGGGTGAGACACAGGATCTCGCTCGCTCGCCTGTCTCATTCCTTTGCTTCTACACTGTCAAACTCCATAAAGAGGAAAACTGTCTACAGTTCAGAACTACCCTGGTTTCTCTATTGTGACTAATGTGTCATCTTTGGCTCTAGCTTACTGAAATATACTGCCCCCTTTATTTAAAACCTAAATTTATTAAGTCAAGCACATATCAGCCAAAAAGAAATGGCTGACTTAGTTTAAAAATGAGGAAGAGACTTGTGTTCTAACTTTTGGCCTAATTTTATCCATAGCAAAAAAAGTAGCAAAATACTGACCCTGCTGAAGTTCCCATGTAAAAGGTAAGTTTTCAGCTCTCTCAGACTGTATCTTTGTTGCTCTGTCTTTTTTTTTTTTTTTTTTTTTAATAATCATTTGTGGTTAATTGATAAGTTCTGAGCCTAGCAATGAAAAAAACAGGAGCTGCAGAGAAGTTTCTTTTTCAATTTAATCTCCTTCCATCTCAACACACTTTTGCCAACAATGCTGAAGGGATTTTATACCAGTTTCATAGAAGTTTTTTTCTTGCCTGTCCAAAAAAAAAAAAAAAAACNAAAAAAAAAAAAAAAAACCCCAGAGCTAATATGACATCGTCTGAAGAAGCCAAAGTAGGCCCAGCTAAAGCATCATGTTTGGGGAAAGATAAAAAAAAATCTGAGGGAGCAAATTTGGTGAGCACACTCGGTGCTACCAGTAGTTCAAAGCCACAGTCATGAATACCCATCAGCAAGTACATAATCACTGCACGCTGGCCTTGTTTCTCTTTCTTGTACAACTCACAGTCTTAGGTATGTCTGGAACGTTTGTTGTCATCACTTACTGCAACTGGCCGTAATGCACAGCTGTCTGTATATAATCAACTCTAAATTTGCTTTGCTCCATGCTTGTTTTTACTTTTTGCACCTAGCTAGCATGCAATAACCTGGTCATCCTAACCTTGCATCCTAACTTTGAGCTTGTGTGTTCATTGTATGTCAGTTCACAGAGTTCTTTCAGAACCCGTCAAATTCCTTGTACGTGAAAGAGAAAATAAATCTGATTCTCACTTGACTCAAAAGAATGCAGTTGCTGAGCAAAAACAAAGGAATTATCCTACTCATATCACAGCCCTTGCTCACCACCATTGTGTGAGGCTCAGAATTTATCTACCCTTGTGTCACAATCCCTTGATTATATTCAACATATTTTTTCGAGCCCATCTGAAATCCTCCTTTGACCTTGTGACATGTTACTGCCTTCATGCTGGCAGCTCTAATAGCATCCTATCCACAGAGACCTTTCTGTTACACACACACACACACATACACACACACACACACACACTCACACACACACACACACACACACACACATACACACACACGTCTCCAGTGGGACTTGGTTGTATCCATTTTGTAACAGTGATAACTGATTTCCCTCACTCTTTGTCTCTATCTTTCAGTGTGTATCTTTCTCTATTCTTTCAGGCATGCAGCCACACACACACACACACACACACACACACAGAGGTCATAAGTGTATAAAACAACAAACACACAAATAATCACATTTGTTCCCACCGAAGGCTTTTACTTGCTTGAACCAAAACAGCTCAGTGTGGGAAAAAAAAAAGAAAAAAAAAAAAAAAAAAANAAAAAAAAAAAAAAAAAAACAGCACTATGCACATTGACAACTGTTCCTGTTACCTTAACCTGAAAGGCTGTCACTACCTTGGTGGCATGTGAAGGTGGAGGCTCCAATCTGAGTATCCATGACTACATGCAGGCAGGTGATGTAGAGCAGCCGCTGAAACATACATTGGGCTGAAAGAGAGCTGGTCTACGGTACTCTCAACACACCAGGCCTAGTTATACCCTGCCTGTTTGAGGTACAGTGATTACTGATAACACACACACACACACACACACACACACACACACTACCTTCACTGCAGGGATTGTGTAAACTCACCATGCAGAAGCAGGTCGCTGCATTAAACACAAGCATATGCTAGCAAGGAGTCTTAGTATGATCTTGCACACAGCACTCCACTAGACTGGGCTTCAGTACGCTACACTAGTCTGTATTCAGTCCATCACATTGGGTAAAGCAGGCTAATGCTGGTTGATGCGCTGCCATAGAGTAACAATTGCAGGCCCTCCTAGCAGGATGCTAGGCTAGGCTAAGCAAATCAAGGCCTCCTGCAGTCATTGGTGTGAGAGCCCATTTTCACAGTTCACACCCGACCTGCTAATGGATGATCTTTCATTCACGCTCTCTGTTGATTGTGCAGGCAGGGGGTTGGCCAATCATACAGTTTGCTAATGTACCGTACATAGTGAGGATAATTGTGAGAGCAATAAGCATGCTAATGTTCTGTTGGCCATGAAAACTGAGTCTGGTAATGTGGGAATACTTTACAGCAGGATCTTCAAGTCAGCTGTGCATGGGTGAGAGCTGCAGGCTGGGACTACAGGATGATCAAGGGTATAGTTTTGAAAACTTGCAATCAATGAACTCTAGGATGTACAATAGTGTAATTATCACTGATTTCTGATCACTGATAATCTCCATGTTCATTTTTAATGACACTAATATCAGTATTTTCAATTTAACTGCAGCTGGCCTTTCTTTATGTTTCTAATTTCCACCAGTGAAATTTACCTGTTATACTGTAATCATGATGCATGGGGCAAATCAAGACATTTTCAAAGGATGCTTTAATAATGCCTACCCTGATTTATTAATGAGCACTACACTATTTCTAAGTACCTGTGTTCTTTGAAGAAGATGACAGCAAATAGTTTCAATATCAATACTCATTATTATTATTATTATTATTATCATTATTATTATTAATTTCTACACAAACAGCTTTTCTCCTCTATAATCTCTATAATAGGTTGATCCTTAAAAGCTTCCCTGTAACTGCACTGGTCAAAAATCTGTTACTGTATCTCTAAACCTTATACTTTTTTAAGGTCTATCACAGGCAAAGCAAGTGTGTGCCATGGAGGCCCAGGATGATTCAGATTGTCATCCAGCCACTACACTAGCTAATTTCACAATTAGAATAATTTCAACCAGAGACGAAAATGTGAAATGTGAAATTAGCTCATATAGTGTCGTAAAATCTTTTACTCTTGACTATCCATGTGACCAGATCATTTGTGTTGCATCATGTCAAATATCTAAACTTCAGCTGAACATCTCACATGCAATACAGGAGTGAGTATTAAAAATCTCTCTCTACATATATATATAAATTATCTCTTTCACCTTAACTCTATTTTATATTATACTCCATTACTATTTCCCACTTCCAAAAAAAAAAAAAAAAANAAAAAAAAAAAAAAACAAAAAACCCAGACTGAGTTTTAAAGTAATTAGACTGCTATTATTCTTTGAGGTGATGAGCTTAATTACAGTGTCATTTGCTCACTAATAGCTTAGACGAGAAGTATTTTTTACACAGCTGTCAAATATCTTGACTCCAATGCAAATTAGTTACTTTTTGAGAAATATCCAATATCACAGCTCTAAGTTTTTGCCTAAAAAGCCTGCTGCTTTTGATAGTGATGCAGCATCCTTTTCTGACAGATACTCAACCTAATCACATCCAGCATGACTATATTACTGAGTAAACAGAGGTGACCAAATACAAATAGAATTCATAAGGCAGCAGGTTAAAGATCTTTTTGCATTCCTTCCGCTGTGGATGAGCTTGACTCTGCTATCTATCCATCTGGATATCCGAATCTGGATATCTCATCCCAGAAAGTCCACTTCCACCAAACATGACAAACTTCCACATCTAGACTACATTATAGCATGAGAAGGAGCATGTAGCCACAGTCTTAAATGCTCTCCAGGCAAAAAAGAAAGTGATGGAGTTAGTACCAGGGAAGCACAATTTATGTTCTTAATTGGGTCTTATTTTACAGTTCCAAATGACAGTCCAACCATAGCTGTAAGGCTACTGCCATGCGCTGCTAATGATGTGTGTCCTGCTTGTCTTATCTTATAAAGTCACTTGCCTTTTCTAACAATCTGTCTCAGACAATATTCAGCTTTACAGTATGGTCATTAGAGATATACTGCAACTGCATAACAGAAACCTCTGTTCAGGCACAACATACAACATCTCTTAGCTTTGTCACTCATTTTCCTGTACCTGACATTTGACATCTATTTACTTCCATCACTGAACTTAGTCATAGAAAGCATGCCTTTGTCCTTTTTAAGGTGCCTTTGACCATTACAAGGTGGGTTTAAACTTCTGAACCTGCTCTCCCCCAGGAGTCTTATTTACAAGCACTCTCATCCTCCTTTTGACCACTTCATGTTGTACAGACATCAGGCAGGCAGCGAGGTGTAAATTCGTTGATCTTACAGACCCCTACCACCAACCCTGTCTCTTAAACAGTGAAATCAGGTGTGACACACAAGCCTGTTTGGTTGGGGAAAAGCACAGTCGCCTGTGCTGAAATTGTTGCACAAGGTTATTTCTACATTTGTATCAATTCAAAAAGATATTATTAAATTAAATTGAATGGTTCCTGTCTGTAAGTCCTTTGAGATGATATGCAGGTGTCAAGCAGCTATATTGTAAAATGGCAAAAGTGTATGTTTTCTGAAAAAGACTGGTGTAATGTGTAGTATATAAACATGATACTACTGCCTTAGGTCTGATTAAAGAATGAATACATTTTTAGTAAATTAAAAGGAATATCGGGTAACTTTGAATAAGGTAAACAGCATTCAATTCCTTATTGTTCACCAGGTTCTCGTTTGTTTTGGGAACCATCTTACCAGCAGGGGTCAGTATTGCACTGCTGTAAAGGATTCCGTATCGCCAGCTGAACATCTTCCTCTGTCAAAGCAGCTGTACCCAACTTTTACATGAGGGAATACAGGCTATACTCTTTAGTTTAAATATATTAAATATGCGGGAAAAAAAATGTTTGTTCTGGTGTTATATAATTATAATTATCTGTAAATAATATGTACTAGATGGTGACAGAAAATATTAATATAAAAATCATTTGAAAATTAACAAACAAATAAAAGACATACTTAAGCATACGTAAGCTTGTAAAGACAATTAATTATTTTCATGTTTCAAGTTTCCTTTTAAAATGTTTATGAGGGTCACTCATTCATAAAGAAAGCCTTAATGAAGGACAGCTCTTATTTTTAAATCTAAATGAACTTAACGGGAGAGGCTTGGACAGCACATGGATGCAGAAAAATTAAAGACACATTTTAACTTGTAATTGTTGTATTTAATCAATATTTATAATCTTCAACTCAATGAATTCAGATCATCCCTGATACTCTGTATGAAATTTAATTATCTTTATTTATATTTCTGTGAAGATAGTATTAGAGCACATGCACACTATTTCTGCTGTCTCTGCATGGGGCAGCCATGGCTTATTATGTGGGGTTGAGATGTAATCACTGTGTGACAATTAAAAATAATAACTCAAATAAAAATGGGCTAAGAAACACTGACCTTAATAATTTATTGAAAAAAAAGTCTATACCTACAAAAAAAAAAAAAAAAAAAANAAAAAAAAAAAAAAAAAAAAGGTCTGCTGATACAGTAAGTCATGTTTCTTGGTCTCCACAATCAGAGAGACAGAGTGGCAGCTTAGTGTCCAACACAGAGAGAGACTGACACACTTTCTCTCTGTGTTTTCAGCCTCAGGCAGAGAGCTAATTAAGGAGGGACCCTGGTTTTATTTACTGTCAGCCTCTGGCCCCTCTGTGTGTGTGTGTGTGTGTGTGTGTGTGTGTGGACTGATTTTGCCCTATCTGAAACTGGTCTTAGTTATACCAGTTCAGTCAGATCTTGCCATTTTGTCCACATTCAGCCAGCGGCACAATGATGCACAGATATGCATTAGCTAAAGCTTTACTTAGTACTTAGAAGAGTATCTCCACAGTGTGGGGAGGTGCTGGGCACTGCAGCCTACACTGTGGGGAGGGATGTAATTACTGTGCCCTCAATATGATACATATATTGCACACAAATTTAAATGGAGATACACCCCGCTCTCTGCATCGGAGTAGAATAGTTCATTTGATTTGAGTTTATTACCTCTTCTTTGAATCATAAGTCAGTGAATGTTCATAATAACAGGTACATTTTCTAAGTTCCAACTGCTTCAGCACAAACCGCATGTCAGCGTTTTAAAATGTCCAACAATTTTTTTGAATTTGTCTGCTTCTCTTCTACCTACATGGCCTCATTTATCATTGGCATAGTTTTAATCAGGAAGTTTGGGTTCTTAATATGATATTAGAATGACTGCACAATTTTTTTTAACATATAACATGCTACAAATTTAGCAGTGAAACTTGTAAAGATTCACTCAGTCACTAAAACATCAACACTTAATTTTTAATTTTTACCTCATTACCTCTGCCAAGGACGGTGCAATCCAGATCCAGGGCCAGATCCAGGATTTTTTTTTTTTTTTTAANTTTTTTTTTTTTTTTTAATTATTTTAACATTGTAAGGTAGAGTGTTTTTCAAAATTTTTGTCCATTTCTTTAAGAAAAATCAGGCATATTATCTTATGATAGATTATCAAATAAATTGGTACAATTTTGTCTAGATTGAGATACAGTTAACTCTTGTGTCTTGAGATGACAAATACATAAATAGCAATTATGTCTTATTATATTTCTTTCTCTTCCAGCCAATATATTGTTAGAACAAGACAAATTTTGTCTCAGCATGTTTTGTCTTGGGGTAAAGTATGTGCTCTCATGAGTGTTTCTATTTTTGATGTTGTACGTGTCGTAAAAAGTAGCTAGCTTCTCTTATATACTGTACATGTACACAGCCACTAAATACACACTCTCTGTATGGACTGTAGATTTGTTGCTAAGCTGACAGTGGACATCCTCTCAACATCTGCTGATGTTGATCAAACAGAACCTGCAGTCCCCCACTGGCCCCAAACTGATTCAGACAGTAACTCAGCAGGACTCTCTTTACAGGGTTCCACTAAAGCTCCATTTGTTGGTGACAGCACGGCTGTAAAGCTGACACACCACAGTGACAGGGGCAGCCTCCCCACCACCATCACGCACTCACCCAGCAGTGGTGCCCCAGTGAGCCCTGTACCTCGCCCATGTCAGTCAATAAACCACAGGTGGTCACACACACAACATCCCCAACAACTGGAAAATGTTGAGGAAGTGTGGAAAACAACAGGAAAATAAGTGAAAGAGAGGAAGTGATAGATGGATGGAGGAGAGTGTTTTGGGGGTATCTGAGCAAGCAGAGTGAGAAGAACTCTCATTATGTGCTGCTGTGTCTGACAGCGACAGGGCTGTAGCTGTTATAGGGAGCTGATGACCCAAGTGACCCGGAAAGCAAGGCGTGGCCCACACAGCTGTGGTCACCGTGGTGATCTCACACAGTGTAATTAATGCACACAATCAGAGGTGTCTGTGTGTGTGTGTGTGTGTGTGTGTGTGTGTGTGTGTGTGTGTGTGTGTGTGTGTTTGTGCGCACATGAACATGCATACCAGGGTTTGCCTGCTTATTACAACCAAACAGTGAGTTACGGTCTGACAACAGAGAGCTCTGGGTAATTTCCCATCATGCCTCATCAGGAACAGCAGGGGGCCAAGAGGCTCGCCACATCAGCTCACACTCGGACCTGGGTAGAAAATTATTGTCATTAAACAGCGATGTGTGAGAGAGAAAGAGGGAGCAAAAAAATAGAGGCCATGATAGACAATGAGGATGGGACAAGCGGTACGAATTGAATCAGATGAAAGCAAAAGGGGAAATTGGCACATTCAGGCTACAGTAAAACCAAAATCATGATGCAGTATTGATCAAGGCAAAATTTAACTCTCTGTATCCATAACCCTCAAATGACAAATCTATAAAATCATTCTACCTGGACAAAAAAGACAACCAGGACCCTGTTCTACTGTTTTCTTTTCTCTGTCTGTCTTTTTCTCCCTCTCATTAGCAAGAAACTGTGATTGCATTGGATTGAACAGTGACTCTGTATTGATTGGATGGCCCTCTGCAGACTAATGCAATCAGTGCCCTCTGCCTCTGTGGCTGATAGGCAGGTGGTGAAGGCCAGATTAGTGTTGAGACAGCTGCAAATATAAACAGGAGTCCTGTTGTTACTTGCTCATGCATTGATCATCCCTCATACATATGGCCAACACAGAACATACACATTTGAGTGTGTAAGGTGAGGATGTGCACAAATACACAGAAAACAGTTTTAAGCTAATCTGTAACTTAGTTTTGTTTAAATCATCTCTGTGGTCAAGTATTACTGAATAACATATTTCTAAAATCAAAGCCATGCTGCATCTCTCAGAGGAACTCAATGTTTCCTGACAGTCTGCAGTCTTGCGGCTCATTGGCTGCAAGCTCTACTTTTGTCTTCCTATCTTTTCCTCAGCTCTTGTTGAAAATGTTTAGCTTCCCAAACTCGCCATCAGTGTCCCTGCACATATGTCTGCAGTTTGCTGTTACCACCTTGACTCTCTCTGTCTTTTCCCCCTCTTCAATCCCCCAGCTCTTTTGTATNCCTCCTGCATTTCTCTTGTGAAAACAGCAAAAAAAATAGCACCACTTGATCACTTGACTGAATGTTCACCTGGTTGCTCTGCTGGCTAGAGATGAGAGTGAGGAAGAAATAAAAACAAATGAGATGGAAAATAGAGAGAAGAGAGAAACGCCCAGGAGGAGAGACAGACATATGCAGAACACAATTTCTGTTTTGTTGAGAATCGGTTGTACTTTGCCCATCACCCCCAGCCCCTCTATAGCACATACTGTATCACACACACACACACACACACACACACACACACACACACACACACACANCACACACACACACTCCCTATGTGAAGGCCTACACAGATGCGCTCTTGGTGAAGAGGAGAGAGAGGCTCTTTGCATGGATGACCCAGTTGGGCTTGTGCCAGTTCTGGAAGAGCCTGGAGCCAAAGTGTACACACACACACACACACACACACACACACACACACACCATCTGGTCTCGTGCCTTTTAATAACTGAAACAAGGCACAAGATGTAGGCAGCATGGTGCATGGTTTCCCATCAGCCTGGCAGCGAGAGAGCAGTAAGTAACAATAGCAACAAAAACCTTGTGAACAGTAAATTTCCATCTACACATTACAGGTGTAGATGGAAACACAGGGCAGCGGATAAGGCCATTGTTTGCAGAAAATTGGGAGACCATTGAAAGAGTGTAATATTTTCTGGGTTACAACAAGCGGGCTGTTCAAAAAGATGCCTCTGATTTCTTGCTACCCTGAATAAAATCTTTCTCTTCCTTTGCTCTTTCTCTCTCTTTTCTTCCTGTCTGTCTTTCTCCCCTGCTGCGTACAGGAGTCAGTCTGACTTTTGATCCTGACATCTGTGTCTTCTTGCAGGAATGTCTGTGTGCTCTCGCTGCCCTCTGATGTAGCTCCAAGAACTAATGGAATGTGAAAGAGACAGAAGGGCTTCTCGTCTGAAAAACACTGCCCTCTCTCCGTACGCGTGTGTACATGTGAGTGTGTATGTCTGCATGTGTGTGTGTGTATGAGAGAGAGAGAGAGAGAGAGACAGATTTTTTTTGCTTTATTTTATTTTTTTTTTCTCTAGGTAATTCAATGAATTACTCTAATCTTAAATGACAACATATCCTTACTCATTTGTACATCTATCTTATTTCATCCTATTATTATTACACTGTAAAATGTGACAAGTTGAAATTTAAAGAAAAATGATTTTTAAAAAAAATCTAGGAAACCGATTGCCTTGAAAAAGGTAAGTAAATATATAACTATTAGTCTTAAGTTATGTTTACTTTGTCTACTTATTTACTTACCCTTTTCAAGGCAATCAGTTTCCTAGCTTTTTTTTAACGTAAGATCAACTTGTCACAGTTTACAGTGTAGCTTTCTATTTATTATATATTACTATATTCTGATTAGTAGCACTTTGTAAGCTCGTTGTAGCTTGTTGAATCTTTTTGTTGGACATGTTATATACACATTGCTTTGGCAATACTGTAATTTTATATGCTCATGCCAGTGCCTTTAGAAATGAAACGAAATGACAGAGGGGGGGNGGGGGGGGGGGGGGGCAGGGCAGTCTCATTCCCACACATATTCACTGGCTGTTTCAATCTCTCCATTTCTATAGCATCCAAATTAAATTAAAAGAAGGGGAGATTTACAAAAATGAATGAAAATGATTTACGCTAAATGAAATTTACATTTCATTTAGAGTGTGTATCACCATAGACTAAACTGAAATACATTAGTCTTGACCTGCACATGGCATTATTGTACGTGGCATTAGATTAGCTGTATGGATTAACTCTCTCTCTCTTTCTCTCTCTCTCTCTCTCTCCCTCTCTCCTTCATTCTGCAGAAAGAGAGAGTCTGAAGGTCTAAAAGGGTGTTTACAATTCACTAATCTGACTTCAAAACCAGCTTAACTCTGGGAGACATCAAAGGTGTGCGCGTGATGGCCCCACTGATCCCAGTAAGGGGGGGATGTATGATAGACTGGAAACATAGTGAGAAGAGGTGGGGGCAGAAAAAGGACCAGACAGAACAAGAGGAAACTAGATACTTTGGAGATCTTGTGATGACTGTCTCACTTGATCCAAAAACCTGTTCCAGACTTATGATCAGGCTTAAAAATGAAAAGCACTTCATGAGGATGCTCACATTTTGTGTTGACCATTACTCCATGGATTGACTGATTATATATCAGTCATACCAATGAAATAATCAACAGAGACACTTTTTCATTAACAGAGCTTGTGACACTTCTCAAAGTCCAGCTATAGATTGTTTGTATTCCATAATGAAGACATCTTTCTGTGTTTATCATTTGATCAAAATCAGTCATGATGAAAGGTCAGCTAATATATCTGCTTCAGCATTTCATAAACATATTCATTAAGAACTGATAGCTGGATTTCCAAACACAGTTGAGGAAGTGAACGGGGAAGTCTTTGTCCCAGTGAGGCTAACTAATGAAAAAGAGCTCATTTAAACAAGACTTGCATGAATATCTGGATAGGAGAAAATTCAGGCAAGGTAAAATTAGCCGGTAATAAATGAACATTGTGGAAATACATCTGGCATTAATTGTCATCCAAAGGTCACGGTTCATTAAATTACCATTAAAGAGTTTGACAAAATATATTTGGTGCTCATTGAGGTATGCTGGCTTTGTGAAGTAAAATGTATAAATAACTGTAATAACTATAGCTGAATTCCGAAGCCCTATTAATATCAGATGGAGAGGAGAAGCCTGTTCTGCAGGGACATTATCAAGGGATTCACGCTATTAACAGATGTATTTTTCCTCCTCCTTGAACATGTAGAAATAATGCAAATTGTAATAAATTGTCACATAATGAATAGTCAAGCCAAAATGAGGACAGTATGATTTGATGGAGAAGAACTGATCACAGTCCTATTCGTTATGCAGTATGTGCGCTGAATACTGCTCAACACAAAGTTCTTTTGTGGTTTCAAGTTTGTCCCACATTTCTATTGAGCTATCAGGGACAGACATGCGAGACAGCCTCGAGCAAACATCTGCTCACACGTGTACACATATGTATAAACACACACAGGCTGACATACAAGCCCAAGTGCATGCTGGACCCGTTGGAGCCCCAACACAGGCTAGACCAATGCACTGAGGAAAGAAAGAGAGAGGAGAAAGAATGTACAGTACACACATATTTGATTACATGTAGGAGAAAGGGAAAGAGAGAAGAAAAAGAAAGAGATGAATCGTGTGTGTGTGTNTGTGTGTGTGTGTGTGTGTGTGTGTGTGTGTGTTGTGTTAGAGAGAGAGGGGGAAGAGGGAAAGCAAACATGAGACAGAGAGACTCGGGTGGACAGACACTGATTCCCCCAGGTGCATGTTGGGTAAGTCTTCAATAATGTGGAGTGACAAGGAACAGAAGGAGCCGATTTCTCCTCATGTCATATCCTCTTTCTCTTCTCGCTTCCTGCTTCTTATCAACAGGACTTTAAACTGGTGTTTGTTAAATTGGATGTCAGGGTCAACAGAGGACTTTGTTACATCAAATGATTGTCTGTTTGTGTGCATGTGTTCATCTGCGTGCATGAGCATGTGCAGAAATGTGTGTGTGTGGCAGTATAGATGTGCATGTTTGCGTTCAATGCCATGGTTTAGGTGTGGTAACGTGTTGTCTTGTGGTATTAGAGGGCCTGGCTTGGAGGGTGAAATGCTGTTGGAATGTTTTAGCCAAAGAAATTCCAAAACTCAACATCAGGAAGGAATGTTACATTACAACAAATGCAATATAAACCTTACAGCCTCCACTAAGATTCACTAAGCTCACAGCTATGGAAAGATTTCTACTGTATTGGATGTCAAAGCCCTGGAGCCCACACTGCTCACCCACGCCACTGTAGCAGGTCTCCCCTGCCTTTCCAGGAAGACTCAGATGAGCAGGAACCCCCTGGACATCTCTGCTAATCACTCATCCCTAAACAAGCTCTTTCTAAATGACCTTAGAGAGAAAGAAACAAGACAGACAAACCACACAGCCAAGGCCCCCAGGCCTCTAACCAATTTAAATCCCAATTTGATTTCAGTTACTCTCAAGAGATAAGTACGTCTGTGTATTTGTGTGAATGTTTGTGTCTGTGTGCATATTGTTAGACAACCAGTTCTTCAAAAAAACAACAAAGGTCATTCCCTGTCGGAGACGGTTTATGTTATTTTTCTGATTAGTGTATGTGATTTTGTTTAGACTGTTATTGTTACAAATTTAGAAGCAGTTGGCTTATAATTGTAAAAAAAAATAGAGGATCGTGTTATTGTCATTGTCAGAAGGTTTTCAGCTGGGTATCTTGTTGTAGCAGGTCAGTGCTGATGATTAAAAAAAAAAAAGTTGTGCATACACCCTCACAAACATGTTAACTCTTAACTCTAGATTGTTGGTAACACATCTGTAGTTGGAATCTCACCTAAATGCAAATGGCATACAGAATAAACAGCTTAAGCATACTGGCTGTGACATAATGTGTCAAGCAGGGTTGCAGCACATGGTTTTTAATAGTGTTTTATGTGTTGAACAAGGCAAACTCATCAGCTTTACTTACATTCTGTCTGCTTAAACATGTCACAGCCTTCAGCTTCTAACACTGAAAAGATTAAACTGGTTTCAGTTTTAATAGAATTCATCCATCAAAACATACACATTAGGGGATGTGAAATCAACTCAGGATGTATAATGGGTTTTACATATGTTATGTTCTCATATTACATGAATTAAAAACAAGTGGTCATAAAAAAGTGTCAAAAAAACAGTGTTTTTATGACACTGATGGCAAATTTCCACTTTGTTGGCAACAGCCTTTTTTCTGTATCTACTATTTTTGTTTTCCTTATGGCAAGAGCAGCTACAATAGCACACTGACAAATACAAATGCACAAACATCCATGCACACTGCACATGCACACACAAGCGCACACCAGATGGCCACCGCCTCACTGCCTCACCGCTTACACTAGGGTCCCCATGGCAACAGGTCAAAACAGGTCCCACCTGAATGGAGCATTTCTGGTTCACAGGTGAGCCCTGTCTCTTACTCTGCTTATTATTTTCTTTATAGTCATCTCCCACATTTCTGTCTCTCTGAAAGTAAATGAGAGCAGGTCACAATGTGCTGGGCTGCTTCTGCAGGCCAGACGGGATTCAATAGCGATGACATTCGGTGGATGACCCACCTGGCGTAGCCATAATACAGCTTTTTTTGTCTATCCTCAGCAGAGAGATGAAAACACATGCACACATGCCTTGACTTCAAACTGATGAAAGTAATTTTATCAAATGGAAGATGCACACACACACACACACACACAGTAATAGTCTTTGTTGAAAAATGAGGTAGTACTGAATAAGGTTTTAATCACAGTTACGGAGTTTCATTGCCGTTGCCACATTTCCCTTCCATGCCTCTAGGTGGCAGTATTGTCATATCATGGCCTTAAACGTCTGAGCTCCAGCTTTAACAACTTCATAAAAAAATCATCCAGACTTAAAAACGACATCATCTGCCTTACACTCTTCCACTGCAGTACAAAATACTCAATACTACACATAATATTCCAGGGGCTTCCACAGGGTAACGGCCATTCTGTTTACAAAATACGTACAAAATAGATACATGTCAGTCATTTGTTCAAGAAAATATATTATAATTTGATATTAATTGCTTCACAAACAATATTGTTTGGATGAAACACTGCAAATGTTAAACACCAAGCTGATCTTGCTGAATGAAAAATTATTTTTCTTCCCTAGTCTCTGTCCAGTGCAAAAACAGTTATTCAAGATATAAGGACTCAGTAGGTACACAACATGGCACAAAGGTGAAGTCAGTGCAGTATTAAACAATAAACACATTATAAACATAAAGTCACTCACAGTGGAATATTATTGTCAGGCTTTACCCTAGTGTGTGTTTGTTAAGCTATATGGGATGAGGTGTTATGGTGTTGGTGGGAACATTGCATGCAGAGCAGCACTTGTTCTGATGATAAGAACAAGGCAGTAACAGCCACATGATGGGTACAAGTGAACAAAACACAATTAGTCTCATTATTATGCTGGAGATGAGGGAAGCACATCATGGACACTCCTCTGCTATGGGGGATTGACCCCTTTGTGATGGCGAATCACATACGCATGTACATGTGTCCCACAACAAAACACTAATTTTTTTCAAACATTCTGCACAATTCAGAGACTCTTAGCCAGCCAAGCACACACAACTGACATTTATCAGTCATTGGTAAATGGTATTTGGGTATCTTGCCAACTCACCGAATTGTCCATGTAAGCTGCATCACTTGGAACAAGTCTTGAGTCTTAATTCTTCAGAGAGATCTTTCTCCACACTGACAGGCCTCATTATCATAGTTGACAGTAGAGCAGTTACACTGAAACTCAGACAGCTCAAACTAATAGTCACCTTTAATAGTTTGGGTATTTATACACATGGGCTACAAGACGCCTCCTTGTACCCTTGTTTTTCCCTCCTTCCTTGTCTGCAGGATTGTGGGTGCACCTGGCCTCCCCAGCAGAGCGCTTGTCTGACAGCTAAGACTGCACTATGTCACGGTGTGCACTGATTGTCTTATCTGCCCATTTATCACAGTTGAATTGGAACCAGCAAGCCTGAAACCTGCTTTCAGACTCCATTCGGGTGACTTGGGATGCATGATGCTGCAATTGTTGAGGTTTCAGAATAGGGGTTCCATTACAAATGTATTCAAGGTTATTTAACAAACCAAGATACTTGTATTTCATATTTCACTGCCCTGAGGTAATAATGACAATTAGCCTGCCACTGTGCATGGTAATGGTTGGATAGCATTAACTTCTACTAATGCTAACCATTTCTCCAGCTTCAATTGCCTTAAATGGGATTGTGGACAATAGCAAAACTCCCCAAAAAATACATCTGTGTGTGATGTGCCTCGCTCCATGAGGCTGTCCACATAAGCTGTTTGCACACAAACCAGCACTGATGTCCTCTGTCAGCCCTCATTTTGGCAAACACTGATATCTATGTGAGGAAATGGAGTGACAGGTGCATGATTGAGGTACTTAAAAGCAGACACTCTCGGTGACTCTCCTCCTCTCTCCCTTTCTCTCATTTCCCTGGGTTGCTGCTGTGATTCTGTTCATGCTCTTGTATCCTGACACTACAGTACGTGCATCAGCTCGTCTCATCTTCTGCCAGTTTTTTGGGTAATGTTCGACTGAAGGAATACACCTTTGGTGAGCTTTAGTGTTAATTGCAAAATGTTTTAAGAGGTCATAGAAATCACTTCATTATCATTCACAGAGGGAGAACTACTCACTTCTTAATTAAAAAGAACATCACTTCTTTGAATAAGATGAACTTGTTTGAGTCTGTCAGGCAGGCATTGGCTTCACATGGACTTTGCCATTTTTTCAAAGACTTTGCCTTAAGAACAAGTCCGTTTAAAAGAGATCTGTAAAAGATAAAAATTAAATATGCATCTGGATCTTCTGCTTGGGCGAGTGGACTGAATCTGTATGAATGGCTAATGTGTTGCTGTGACGGCAAGCATTAGATTGATCACTCATTACGATATCTGCTCCATTGGCCATTAACACCCGCAAGGAGCCTAACCATGGGCCCCATCACACACCAGGGTTAAATTGAGAGTGAAGAAGTGAAGAGAGAGAAAGACACACACACAGAGAGAGAGAGAGANAGAGAGAGAGAGAGAGAGAGAGAGAGAGAGAGAGAGTGAGAGTGAGAGTTGGTGCCTTGATCAAAATATGGTCAGCTGGGAAAGATGAAAAACAGAATGACAGTGTAGGTGTGTGGGTTCAGGTGTGCGGGTATACGTAAGGTTTGCAATACTTTGCTATAGTTTCTCACCAGGGAGTATTGCCTGCATTTATCACACTGACTAAACACATTAGGCCACAATGCTGTATCAAAGCACAACCATTAACCCAGATGGCTCTTCAATGGAGGAAAATTTTATGTGTGATATTACTGGAAATGCACTGAATACTGTAGGTGTTCATATGTGGCCTGCCTCCTGGTGGCCTGTTCACAGCTGATCCAAGAGTCACAGAGAACAACACGTGTAAATTTAAATGAAGAGGCGTCCACACCCATTGCCACAGGCATGTTGTCAAAAGAACCAAATTTAATAACCTGCCCATGACACCTACACACATTCTCTTTCTCTCTCTTTCTTTGTGTCACACACACAGGCACACACCTGCCTATGTGAAGGATTTACTTGTATTACACACAGTACATTGAACCTGCCAATCACCCCATAGCGCAGCTGTCTGTGTGTTGTCTGTGAGCTGTCTGCATTCCTTTAGAAATGAATGTGCACCTCAAATGCTCTCAGACATGCAGCTTTAAATGCTAAAGTGGGGACAAGTGTCATGACAATCTGTTCCATCAGTCACATGTCAGAAGCACTCAAATACTTTTTAATTACTCAAACTGAAAGGGTGATGCTGGTTCAAACCGCAATGATGCACTTATTCATTTAGTATACACATTAAAACTTTAATTCTCAGACCTTCTAAGCTGAGCTAAAGCTTATAATGATGACATCTCTTATCATTTTGGTTGCTCTCTAGCCTACAATAATGTAAATTCAAAGGTGAATAAAAGCACTATGCTATTCAAAATAGAATTATAATATCAATGTGTTTAAATAACTTGTATCAAGTACACTACTAACCTATGAGAGATGAAACCAAATTGAAATATTTTTTGTGATATAGAGATACAGATATATGCCTATATATGCCTATGTGTAGAAATAATACACTTTACACAGATAACAATGGCATCCAAGCTGGATCAAATGTGTTTACTGATAGGACATTTTTAGAAGTTAAATAAAAATAACTGCAAGTGGAAAATCCTTAGACGAGACAAAATATTACTTTTTGTCCCATAAACCCACCCACAGTGACTAGTACAGTTTATGACTGAAAACAATCAGATAAAATTGGAGTTTTTAATGGAGAAAACACAATGCAGTATAAATACAGAAACCAGGTATTCCAGGCTATTTCAAACTATTTTGACTGCTGCACTAAACACATCTAGTTTCTGTTTAAATGAAGATACAAGATCTTATTTTGAAGTTAACAGATGCAGAAACAGTAGCTCTGCTTTGCAACCCTATGTATATTAGGTACACTAATCCAGTTTTATATCAGGGCAAAATTAAAAATTTTCAAAAAGTGAAAGTCATTACTTTAGAAGGGTTCATCTTCTGTCACTGCATACTGATCACTGATGATTCCCTTAATCGACCAGCCTCAAACACAGCTGCTGGGGGGCCAGTAGTGGCTGTGAAGCTGTATGTTTCTAGAGGGATGAGAGATGCTAATGTTGACATAAAGACTGTTTACTCCACTGTGCTCCCTCTATAAAGATTCTGTCCACAGAGACCTCATACAGGGTGAGGGGACCCCTATTCATCTCCACCCAAATAGGATAGCATCCTCCAGGGGAGAGGGGTGACATGGTCCCTGCCAAGGCGATGGGGAGTCCTTCTGTTGATAATAGCAGTCTGCAGGGGGAACAACCTCAGCAGGCACCAGGCCAGACAACTGTCAATCAAAGCACCTCTCCTCCTCTCCTCTGTTTTTCACTTTTGGTTGCTGTGGCCCCTCCCTCTCTTCCATCCAGCTCTCCTTCACACTTCAGACAACTCTGGAACTGATCTCCAGCCTGGAGATACTTACAGTGAACATAATGGGCATGTGGTTTGACAAGGATTGGTTGGGGCATAAATGAGGCATAGAACATCATTTACAGATGTGGAATGAGAATAATATTTTAATGGGTCAGCTAATGTAATATTAGCAAGGACAACAGGTACAAAAAATATGAAACCAACATCAGAAAATTCTATTTTGTTAAGTACATTAGATTACAAACAACAATCAGCAATTGTGTTCTCTAATACCTAATTAGGAATTTTTAAATTGATAATTACACTACTGTGCAATGAAGAAAATTGTTATGAGAATAAAGTGCATTCCCCTCTCAAATTATTTAATTTTTAAGTTTGAGTCTAAGTCATTCATCTCTCAATTCTAACAAACAAAAGCAAAGAGCTGCTTGAAAGAGGGAAGAACAAGGAAACTCAGTTGTATCATATAAAGGTGATTTACATACCAAACAATAAAAATGAATGTAAACTAACACGAAGACTTTCATAATTGTAAAAGATATCAGTTATAATCATGTGTCCATATAGCCAGGATCTAAGAAAAATGAAAAACTAAGAAAATTTCTAAAGTGATTTTTTTTTTTTTTTTTTTTTTTTGTGGTGGTAATTTCCTCAAAATTAGTACAAACTTTGAGTAAATGGGTTAAAGATGGCATCAGAATTAAATACATTGTCAGATTGTCATTATCTTATATAACACAGGCATGTCAAATTTGAAGGCAAACAGAAAAGTTGGAAAATTGTCCCAATTTCTTGGCATTTATGTATTATTCTGTTGTCCTTTCCACTCCAAAAAGCTGCTACATCATTGGATGTTTTATCCAACAATGTTTTATCCAACCCGTTGAAAATACGAACCAAATATTTTAGCACTGAATTTATTAAATTTGACTTCAAGACCAAGTTTTGATGATGCTCTAACTTTCCCTTGTATATTTGCAGAGAGGAGCCCTTGATATTGATGACATGCTATTAATCCTAATACATAAAAGTACACAAGGTAGAATTAAGCCATTGACTCCTGTATTATTGCATGATTTTTGATAGAAATCAGGATTTACCAAGCATTAGAAAAGTGTTATTTTGGGTGATATTTTAACAGACACTTACTGAGCTGTTCCACAATGGGAATATTTCTGAGCAATAGATATGTTGGACCACAGAGCCAAACACTCGGGCTTTGAAATGCCAATGTGAAACTGTGGGGAACACTTACTGGTAAAAGCTGAAATGTCATAATGGCCCTGCAATAGTGGGAGACATAATGCCATGCATTTGCTGTATTTGCTGTCTATTACTCACTCCATCAGGGGTGGTTTGTTATGACAACTACCACAGGCATTTTATAAGTATGCATGTGTGTATGCATGTGTGTGAGGACATATTTATGTTTATTTGGAAACCTCTACACTCACGGCCAACAGCAAACACTGAATAATGTGTCTTTCCAGGAAATGTTTTTTAAACATAGTAAAGATTATGCACCTATGACATTTTTCATTATGAGTTCAACAATCATAATTTGAGGGAAGAGAGAAAAGTCATAATCAATAAATACATGAGCATCTAAAAGAATCCAATGGAAAATAAAGGATACATTTTCCTATAGCTGCTGATTTCAGTGCAAATGGTTTTTGTCCACAAGCCTGACAGTAGTAACCACAAGAATATTTTCTCCATTATATGATCATTAAATTGTGAGCAGATACATCCTCATTGACCATATAATTTGTTTAATTATAAAGATCATGTAAACAAAGTCTTTTCTGATGTTGGAGTTATGTAGGTTAAGTATGCATGTATACTACACTTGCGTGATTCAGCATAACCTTGCTGCGTATTATTAAATCATCGGTGTTATTGAGGTGAATTAGCTGCTTCTTTTTTAAGCAGGCTTTTTACATTTACAAGTATGCGTGTGTCTTAACCAGCTGTATGTATAGCAGGTATTTGCGTGTCTAAGAGTGGTATGGTATAAAAAGAAACCCCAAGACTCATAAAATATATAACACAGCCCATCTTGCAGATTTTCCGATTGGAAACATTGGCACACACGCACTGTAATCCACATACACACTATCTGTTATAGTTTAGAATCTGAGTCCATTAAACAGTAATTAAATGTTACTGCACTTAAATGTTATACAATAACAGTGTGTTGCTTAGTGTTTGAATCTTACCTTCAGCCTGTGTTATAGTCAGAAATGTCTAATTCATTACCACAAACTAGAATCATTATTAACTACAATGGTGTATGTGATACAGCATGTTTGCTGAGTTAATGAAAGAAATACAAATACCACTTTCTGTGGAAAAACAATCTCACTACAGGTTGCACGAAACTATGTTCAATTAACTTCTTCAGTAACTGATGACTTGATAAATGAATTAATGAATGTTGTCTGTTGTCTTGTCTTGTCTGTTCATTTGTTTTAAATGAAAGTATATGATTGAATTTTTGTGGTTTATCCAACAGTGAATTTGAGATATGTGCTAATCAGACCAGATACTTTTCACTTTATATCACTACTCAGCATATTCATTATTCTCATTGTTCACTCAGTTGTTCTGTCTGTACTAATCTTCTCAGGTCCAACAATACAGCAGCTGGGTAACTATGACTGTTGTTTCAATCAGCTTAACTTGAGTTTGGCGAAAGCCTCAGAAAGCAGCAGAGTTTGATGATGCTCTACCACAGTGTTTCCTTCACATCTCTTTCTCTTCACCTCATTGGCTCCACAAATCTGTACACTGTTTGCCCTCTTACAGCCCTTTTAGCTGATATCACCAAGAACTCATTTCCCGAATCTAGCAAAGTGCCTGGCATCAACACAGAATAAACAAGGCATTCTCTTTTACAAAATGGTTTCCTGATAACACCAAACTACCATAATGACCATGTCTCTCAGTCCATGGCTGTGGTCGATGTTTGGCTTGCAATGTTGCTGATATTGCCCCTCCTCATGCTTTATGCTTTCAAGTTCAACCATTTGACAAAGTGAAAACAGTAACAAAAACACAAACAAAAACCTCCCTCAAGCTCAAGCACGCACAGCCAAACCTGACATTCTAATTAGTTTTAAAAGTAATTGCTCGAAATGATTAGTTGAGTTGGGCCACTTTCCCCTGTTACCTCTGAATTGGAAATATAATTGTGGCAGACAGTAATTGGCCAGCCATAGACCGTTGGTTATTGTAGTCTGTTGTGGCCGGCTGCATTATTACCAAGCCTTGGATGCGGTTCAGCTTTTGAACTACAGTGACCGAAGAGGAACACAAACACACATGCACGCAATGCTCCGCTTCCCCATGCCAGCTCCCCATCACCACTCAGGCCCATGCCTCGCTCTGAGGATCTAAGTTGTTTTCCCTCCTGACCTCTCGTTCTTTCTTTCTCTTACTTTGCCCCTATCCTCCTCCTCTACCTTGGGGGCAAATGGATTGGTTGTTGATAGAAAGAGGAGCTATAAGCTTTAACGGGGAGAGGCGAATCCTCAGCTTGTAGTTGGAAAATGGGAGAACAAAGAGACAGAGAGAGAAAAGAAAAGAAAAAATAGGACCTGAGCTGATAGCAACAGATCCATTAGACTCGGCTTTATTCCTTAAACCTTTCTACAGTCCAGCATGGAGACTATAACTAAAATACTTGGAGGGAAGCACAGACAGTTTAAAAATAGCTGACACAGGCCTCTGAATCATGTGTTCATTTTTACACTTCTTGTATCATAATTACCATGTCTTTGGCGTGCATGTGTGCGTCTCTTTCTGAAGAATGTGTGTGTTTCAATGTGTATTCTCTCTCTGTTTTTGTCTGGATCAGTTTGTCTGTTTACATTTGTTGTGCAGCGTTTCCTTTGCTAAATTGTCTGGAAGAAGAACAGCCCCCATCAGTAAACCAGGCAGAAAGGGCCATGTAATCCAACTACAGGATCCATGACATGCCACAGGGAGTGCATCACATACACACACACATGCGCGCGCGTACACTGTACCTGATTCTCACTGACTCAGAAACACAGTTAAGCAGAAACTGGGTGGCTAATTGATTGACCATCAACCTTTTTGTCAAATCATGATGTTCCTGTGTGTTAGTTAAGTCAGGGCTGTTCCAAAGAAGACAGGAATTATGCTTTAAGCGCAGCAAAACAAAATGAAGATGGAAGAAACCTCACATCACTTTCTGCTCTATCTTGACCACAGAAAACACTATCGAGACGGAGAGAGCTCCTAACGGCAAATGTGCGCCTGCCAATCATTCTCTTTCTCTCGCTATTAAGGAAAAAGGAAATATAGGTNCCCCGCACATCGCTCCTTGCCTGAGGATAGAGGTCCCATAGCCTTCCATTAGGACCCTTAGTAGTGTATGTAAAGCAGAGTCCCTCCCACCCTGTGCATACATATATACACACACAGTACAGCACAATCCTGCCCACCCACACCATTAGGGAGAAGAAGCACTAATAGTGATGACTGCCTTTGGGGGAAGAGGCATGCTAACTCAAAATCCTCAGCTTCAATGTCCGATTGACTTGAACTTTTCATCCATGATATTTGCTCATACTGTCAAAATATATGTTACTACTGGCATTTAGAAGTTAATTTTCTCACTTTTTTTAATGAAAGTTAAGTTTTGCCTTCTGAACAGTCTTTGTGTTGTTTTTTCTTTGATTACTGGACTGTGAGTATTGACAGACTGACGTATGATCAACACAACAAACTGACAGTAGGAAGCTCGATAGCTGTTCAACTCAGCTCCAATACCATCTGTCCAGTATGGATCTCTGGAGGTTGACGCCTGTTGACTTGGGAGATGTACACACCACAAACCTCAAGGGCTGGCAGAGCAGAGTTGGAGGAGGTGCATCTCCCCCAATTGAAGCTGTTCAGTCATCTTCACACAGAATGGAGGCTGGAGTATCTTGCTCTTTCTCATCCACTTTCTGTCTCTCTTTCACTCACTCACACACACACACACACACACAACACAGAAAACTGAGCATGATCAAACGTGTCTGTCATGTCTTAATTAAGAAGTACTAACAGACTTGATTAAAAGGAGAGAATAAAAGGATCCATCAATGAAAAGAGCAATTCCCTCATCAGCTAACAGCAACACATGCGGATGGGATAAGAAAAAAGTGAAAGAAAAAAAAGCAGTGTGTGTGTGTGGGTTGGGTGAATCGGATGCATCAACAAACATGAACAGAGGGAAGAGAACTGAAGCATGGCGGAATCCATGCAGAAGAGTGATTGATATCCCTTCAAGTTAGATACTTGACAAGGAAAAGTTTAGTCAGAAGCTACGCACAGATTTTCATTAGTGACCTCCTGCTGCTGGTATTTTTTAGGCTAAAGATATTTTTGTTTACAATGTTGAGAGACATTTTTCTGTCAGAGTAATGCTGCAGTGTCTGACCCAGGTTTATTCTGGGTCACGTTTTGTACCATAGATATGAAAACAAACAAACCAGGCCATTACCAGTGATGGGCGGGTCTCTTACTGCATCTGCCTTCATGTCTCTGCCTTTGATTCAATTGACCTGAAATGCACATACAGCCTGTCTTTCTATTTTCTCCTTGTTTCTTCTGATGCTCTTAAGCTGCAAGGAACTTAAAATCTTACTTAACTCAACAACAGTGGCAGTTTAGCACTTTTTGGGATTTTTGGTTAGGGCTAAACCTAGTCCTAATTTTGATATTCTCACTGAATCCTAAAATAGATTAACAAGGCAGCGCACCTTTTAAAAGCCATATGCTTTCAAAACATTAATTCATCAAAATGTTTGTCTAGTAACATTGTAAAATTAAGGCTACAATTGTTATTTTAATCATGTACTTGCACTGTTTAACATTCTTCAGTGAATATCACATTTGTTTAGCAGGGACCCGATAAACTGTTTCATAGAAATCTAGTAATTTGGCTTCTTTGACTAATTTCTGCTTCCAAACATATGAATACAAGATCATGACAATAAACCTACGTTGTTCATAACTTGATAACATGTACTTTAGCAGTGTACAGTAATTTTCCTGTGCTAATTTTGGCTGAGTGTAACAGGAAGATTACACATACACACTAGCAGAAAAACAAGAAAATAATGATTTTTCTAGCTTGCAACAGATTTGGATAAACTGCTCACTCATCAACTGAGAATAATTTGTCAAGCTCTGAAAATTACGGTGTTTGTGTTGACATCAAGAGTTTCTTCTGACACTAAACAGAAAGTTTTGATACAATCCAATTTTTCATCACTTATTTATGAGATACTGCAATAATAAAATATCTAATTTTAAATAATACAAAAGGACTTTCAAAGGAAACCAAGATTTGAATAAGGTCATTATTCTGTGTAACGATAATGTCAATATAACATGGTGAGCATAATATTTCAGACAAGTAGCAACATAGGAACATAGTACAAGTTTGCTTTCAATCTGTCCCTGTCATCTCTTACTGAGACAGCAGACACACCTGAGCCCTGCTGACAGCCCACAGCCCGACTCCGTGCTGCTGCAGAGCTCAGCACAGCTGTCTGTTGTCTGTTTCTTCCAAACTCAATCTCCTCATCCCTCATCCCCTTACTCCATCCTTTGTGTTGAGTCAGCGTGGTAATGATATACACCTCTGCCTGGTCATCTCTTTGAAACTCCGGAGTTCTTGGACAATTTGAAACATTAACAAAAACTAAATACCAGTAATTGCATCAAGTAACATACAGGGTCTGGTCAGTCTGACTCCGGCTGTCTCATTGATGATTGTGACCAAAAAACAAAGAATTTACAAGGATAGATGCGCCTGTGTATCTTAGTTGGTGTGAACTTATTAACTTATTGTTAACATTTATTAACCTTACTTAAACCATAAAAAGTTTCTCATCCTCCAGTTCACAAGATACCTAGAACACAGCCAAAGCTCCCTCTATGGAACAGTGGATTTAAGGAGAGATACTACGACTACTTATGTCAGCATTTCAGCCGAACACTGGCACCGTGTTGACACGCAGCAGATGAATACTAAACCTTGAGAAACAAAATTGCGCTTAAAGCAAAAGCCTCCTTAAATATTTTCACACACACACACACACACACACACACACACACACAATCTTGAGCATCTCTCCCAGCAGGCACAATCACACTCAGGCAGATAACTAGGTGTCACAGGGAGCCTTGTCTCTGACCCTCTGGTCCCATGTAGACAGTGGAGCAGCTGGACAGGGACCCACGGCTGCCTGGAAATCATCCCCCGAGAAGCTGGAAGGAGAAGATTCTCTCTTTGCCTCAGAGAATGACCAGTTGAGCTTCCACAGCTCAGAATATGAATATACTCTGTGTCTCTGTGTCCAGGAAGGTCTGTGCAGCATGAACAGGAGAGGGTATTTTATAGGAGTCATCAAGTTGATGAAACAATATGATACTACCACTAGCTTGGATTTTTCTAATTTCAAACCACCCTACTTCCTTTAAGTGCGAGACTCGGAGGGTTTGGTTCCACACAGAAACACACACAATGTATTCAGTGGTGAGCGTCGCCTTACTAAGTGCTTATTAATATTGTATGGTTAAATGGGAAATGTTAACATTTTTTCAATTGCCTCAGCAGTGTAATGAAATATTAAACACTAAGACCACTTTTGTTTTACCATTACTGTAAGAAAGGGTAAACATGAAATTAATAACATTTTCTTTAAAGAAATGACACCTCTGCTGAAGTTAAGGTTTGCAGATTCAAATGATATTCCGGTTTTCAAAGCACATACACAAACAAGCTGTGGTAGTTTGAGTGCATTTCAGAACTTTTTAACTTATTAAACCACAAATAAACAAGCAATAACCCAAATAACATCAACCATCCATCCATCTGAAGTGAATTGTTAAATTTATTGGCTTTAAACTTAATTATTTGTGTGTCTTATTCCTGAATGAGATCATGTTTATTCAGGATATTCACTCTCTGCCATTAGCAGTTCCACAGAGACACAGCTTTACTCAATGCTCACGCAGTGCTGTTCCTACAGTGCTGTACAGCTACAGCAACACACTCAGAGTCCCACATGACGAGATGCAGATAAACTATGTAGAGCTGTACGTTTTCTCCTAAAACTACAGAACATTCTACCAGGTCTGAGCAAAAAGAAATAAACCTATAAAATAAATTTGGACTGAAAAGGAGTAACTATATTTATAACAATCTTTATTTAAAAATTATTAAAAACAATAAGATATAAACAGTGGCTGAATCAATCTGAGTCTGAACTACTTTGAGTTTTACTGATCCGTCTGGTTGGACTTTCGCTGAGGGTGCCAGAACTATCCAGAGGCCAGAGCTGTATAGGACAAAGGACAAAGAGAAACAACAGCTTAGAAAAGAAGTAAGGTTCTATATTTGCTTTTTGTTTTTTTGTTTTTGTTTTTTTTGTTTTGTTTTTTTAAGACTCTTTATCATTGTGGTTGTAACAACTTCACTTCATAAATGCATTTGCTAATCTGGCTTTTATTAATGTCTTTGAATTCATAAAATGTCTTGCTCATCTACCATCATTAATGGGTTTCGTGTGGTGTGCCACTGTCCAATCAGATGGACAGAAGGTTGGCTGACCTGTTTCCAGGGTTGTGGTTGCTATGACATCCAGTGACATGACAACACAGCAGAATGGAAAGCTAGACAATATGGTGTTCAGGCCATAGACAATCAGACACACTTGCTTTGAACTTCTGACTCATGTCTTTGAATTGTGTCTCAAATGTCCATATTGGTCTATTCAAAAATCAAGCTAAAAATTTGTTTTTGGATGGCCTGGCCACATGTATGAGAGCTTTTATAAAAAACTAGTTTCCTGTTGTTTCAAATGAACAAATTTTCTAATGTTATTTTATGAATATACTTGGTCTTTATGTCTGTTGGAAGGTTTAAAATGTGTAACAACATACACCATATGCTCTTTGTTACCTTTAAGCAAACACGCCCTCGGATGAGGGCATAGGGAATTGGGCCATAGCTCCTTGAGTCAGTGGAATTCCTAAGGTTATCCCCTTCTAGCCATACATGGCCTTTTGGAACCTAAAAAAAAAAAAACGTCAGAAAAAGATACAAAAAATATTAAAATGTAGAGTTTTTAACCCCACAACAAAGGAATAAAAAATACAAGACTATACTTCAACTAATGTTCATCTATTAAGTACTGAGAATCTACCTTGACCCCCACACCCCCCATGAGTTGCCACAGCCCTCCCTTCTCAGCCTATCTTAACATCAACCTGCCTGTCCCATACCGTCTTAGGAGAGGGGTCATGGGTAATGGGCAGGGTTGGTGGGGATTTAGAAGAACTTCAAACGGGGTCATTAGGCTGTTGGCTGAGATCTGCACCCCTCTTACCCAGGGAGGGCAAAGCCAGAAAGGGGCCTGAGATAGCCAGGCAGAGAGAGAGAGAGAGAGAGAGAGAGAGAGAGACGCTAAGCTGCGGCTAGCAGCAGTGTCCAAGGGTCTCCACCGTGGTCCGAACTGCCAGTGGGTTGGTCATCCATGCGGACTCTAATTCACAGTGACACCAATTATGATTAATCTCATCACTTTAGGAGAGTAGGCTTGTCAAGGCCCTAATTAAGTGTGCTGTCCCCCCCTATATGTGCAGACAGGATCAACAACACATTATATTGTCATAATGGGCATCACAGTCCATGGTTCTATTTTTGTGCTGCCTAACTTTTTAATGGCAAAAGTCTGCTGGATAAAAAAGGATAACAGATAAAGAAACAGAAAATTATCTACACTGAGGTGACGTCACATGTCTTCTGATTGTGCTGTCATTGCTGTCACCCAGTTTTTTGATTAGAGTCTTCAGTCCTACTGTAGTGTGCTGCATTTCATTTCATATTCGATAATTGAGACAGATGATGTGACATAATCACAAGCCAGTGACATGTTGACCTAACATGAGGTAAACAACTCGGTGAATAACGACGACACAAATGAATATCATTAAAGGAGTCATCTGAGAACCATATGTCAGCATGCTGGATTCCCACCATTACACCTCATTAACATGGTAACATATGCTGGCTCCCAAGCACAGGAAAGAGAAACACCACCGTTTGTCATCTGCCAAACCAGAACCCCCTGTTTCTGCTCATCTTCCATCTTTAAAAAAAATCTACTCTTCCTTCTTTCAAGTCTCAGTATTTGGGGAAGATGCTGCAGAGGGGACACACACTCACACTCACATACACATTTAATTTCTTGAATAGGAAGGAAGCTCTTTATTGCTTTTCTTGACATTTCAGTTGTATTTAGGATGTGGTCTGAGTGTATATATTAACAAGGTCAATCAATCTTAATAAAACCAAAAACAAAAAGTACTTTAATTTTCAGTCCCACAAAACAAATGACCTCACATGGAAACCCAAATCTGAGTGAAAATAAGATTACTTTAAGGATCAACCGGGGCAGTATTTCAGAAAAGTGAAAAAGCAACGGTTTAGAAAGAGCCAGAAACCTGACCTGTCATACTGTGGTCAGACCCAGAATAAGAGCATATCACCTTGCAGCCTGCAGGTGTGTGAACAATTAAAAGAAAAAAAAAAACACCTAAAGTCAAAAGAAAGTCTCAGCTTTAAAATTAGATGAGTGAACCATACTGGTGTGGCCTGATGATATGCCAGCCCTGATTCTTTTTTCCACAAACATTTGCAAATATCGTTCTGAGCTTCAACAACATGGGTTGCACTTATTTCCTGCATGAGTTTTGAGAAAAAGCCTCTGCAATGAGCACAATGACACTTGAATCATGCTATCATTTCACAACACAGGCAGCATTAACACCCTCCCACCCCCCACTCCTGATTTCATTTAGAGTCATTGGATCAGAATGAGCTCAGCCATCCAAGTTGTAATAACTAGATGTTGCTTCCATCCACACAGATTTGCAAAGAGCTCGGTAGACCCAACACCCAGTTATAGTATTTACTGTAGACGTGGAGCCGTTTTGATCAGCCCTGCTGGCGGCTTTACTGTGATGGATGGCAGTGATTGCACCCGTTCTGTGGTTGTGGGTGGGGCCGGTGCAAGGTATTGTGTACCTGTCAGAGACATGTTGAGAAGGAGTGAAACTGGAGCTCACCTCGTTGTGGAGGTGTGTTGTTTAACAGCCGCACCATTACAGTGCTCATTATGTTAACATGATTCAAGCTGTGAGTTGTGCTCAGCTTAAATACATATTGGCTTATAGAGTTCACCTTTCACCATCACACTCCCTCTATCTTTCCTGCATGTGTGGGGGACATTTAATTTCTCTCTCTCTGTTTCTCTCTCTCTCTCTCTCTCTCTCTCTCTCTCTCTCTCTCTCTCTCACTTTCTCTCTGCTCTAATATTAGGGATCAAGTGTCATTGTTTTGACACAATAGCTCAGATACAGAAATGATTTCTAAAATGTGACAGGGCAATTAGTCTGCTGTTAGATCTGGAGGACCTGCCTGTCTTTCAGAACAAAAAAGGAGGTGATGACAGGGTGTAACATGCCTTCTAAATTTCATCTTTACAGATCCACCTAGAATGCCTCACACCATGCTAATAACAAACTGTAACACAAACACACAGACACACACAACAACAACAGCAACAACAACAAAAAAAAAAACTCCCTGAGGGAGGCCAGATATTTATGTGAACAGCAGGTATTTTCTCAGTTACTTTAAATGTTGTCACATTAAAGCCTCTCTGAAAAAACTACTGGCATGGGTTTTTCTTGAGACAAAGCAATGTTAAGTATGTTAAGCATAGAAAAGGACATATAACATTTTTTGAAAACTAATTTGTGAAAAAAATTACAGTGAGTGGTAATTTCAAGCTTATTTGGTAAAAGTTAATGAGCTACCTGAATTATGACAAATGTACAAAATAAATGTTTCCCAAGATAGGCAAAGCTGTAAAAAAAAAAAAAAANAAAAAAAAAAAAACAAAAAAAAAAACAAGACCCAGCAATCTGCTTATGACTGCAAATGATTACAGTCTCAGAAGGTTAAAAAAAAATTACACGGTCTCCTCCCTACCTTAAAAACAAAAATCATCAACAAATGCTCTGTGGTTCTTTTTCTCAATAACTCCATCCATTCCAACTACATATTAAGTACAATCTCTGCTACACACCAAAAAAAAAAAAAAAAAAAANAAAAAAAAAAAAAAAAAAAGGAATCTGATGATTTTCAATCATTAAATAAATTTGATTTTCAATCATCAAATTTGATAATTTTCAATATAAAGGAAATCAGCAGTGCCTGGGAATGTACCACATTTGTGTGTACCTTTATTTTAACATTTATCTTTTTTAAGATTTCAAAATGAAACTGTGAAATTTTGTTTGGCCCCATTTACAGTTGTTTCTCACCAGTATCTATGAGGGGAAAAAAAAGTATTTCTTTACAATTTAATAAGACACTTATAATCTCAGTTCAACAACTACAGCAATGGTGTATTCAGAGTTTCAACAAAAACCATGCTGAATTGTTGAGTACACCACAAAGACAGCTTTCTGTTAAATGGTACAGTAGGATACCCCCTCCCCCAAGAAACAAGATTATGAACGTACTATCTATCTGAAATTCCTGTTTAGCAAATTTTAAATAAAAACAAAACTCTCTTGATGATTCACTCTTTAAGTGACCCAAAATACACTACATATCACTAAAATACTACCATTGACTGACTGGTAAAAGCAACACCCAGAAGGAACACCCAGAATTAATGCAAGTCAATACACATTATCCCAAAAGCACTCCACCGAATGATGAGTTTAAAGATTACGTAAACTGAGATATGTTCCCCTACATCACAGTGCAATGATGTTATCTATTCAGTCCCATCCTCTACTTGGAGGTTACACTTCTAGCACAGGAAAAATCTTTATGTCCTTTTTTATTTCCTGAATGATGCTTAAAGGCTTCTCCTTGTGCTATGCATTGCTGATCCCATTCAACAGTCTACCTATAAAGTCGATAAAATACATAATAAATACAAACCCATGCAACATAAACACAACCTTTGGTTTGTGGACACATGCACATGCTCAAACACACACACACACACACACACACACACACACACACACACCTCCGCCCACCCATCAGTCTGTCCATTCGGCTGGCACTAACTCTAACAGGCTTCAGAGAGATTGCAGGCCTGAGCTGTGGGCGTTGGGGAGAGTAGTAATAGAAAAGCAATGACAGTGGTTTCACCAGCAGAACCCCTGCTCACTCTCTGGCTTTATCACTGTTCTAAGGAAATATAGGTGTTGTCAAAAGCTGATATTTTGACCAATGACACAAAATGGATGTGTGTGGTCTAAAATGTAAACAACTGTGGTCGTCTATAGACTGTGGCCGGCACACGCATACACATACAAAGAAAACCAAAGAGAAACTGAGACACGGTTTGGCATTATGCATGGATGCATGTTAGTCATTTCAATAGAGTGGGAAACAAACTATCAAGTGTTTTGTTGTGAGCTAAATCCTTCATTCATTTGCTTCTTCACCATATCTTTAACCTTCCTCTTACAAAGAAATTTGTCTGTAAATTACTGATGTTGGAGGTGAAACTGCCACCTGGAATCTTACTTGGCAAAGTTGTTAATGAAAGGATGTATAAGAAAAATGGTTTGACTCTTTAAAGAAATATGAGCTTGTTTATAAATACTCACATATGTGTGGGTCTTGAAAAAATCTAAGGGGGCGCTTGTGCAGATCTTGTCACCTTCCAATCCAATTACCCTCTTGCATATGTTCATATGGGGATCAAATGGACTCTTCGCGATTACAATATCACCCCTGAAAGAAAATGTAAACAAAATAAATTGCTTTGTAACAGTTCTGTATGCAATAACTCACTGGCAATGCCTGACATTTTACATTGCATTCACAATGTTAATAGTAACATATTGATAAAGATCAAAACATGGTTGTCATTTGCTCTCTGCTAAATGCTCTTCATGGAACCCACTTTTCTATTTTGCAAAGATGACGACTCAGTCGTTCAGAGAAGACAACATCGTGGTTGACAATGGTAGGCTCCATGGATGGACCAGAACACTACAAAATAAATAGCATCACTTAGTTCTTACTCATAAATTAATTTATATTAAATAGCAAAAAAATGTTGCCCATCTTTAACAACATATTTGTCATAAATACAAACCACCACAACTTCTCCAATGTATTCAAAGGCACAATGAGCAATGCAGCCATACTGGATTGTGTAACCTACAAACCCCAAAGTCTTCTCTAGTATGCACCGGAACATCTCCACCTACAACACAAAACACAATCATAAGTTATATTACATATATTACATTATCAAATACTTCATAAAGTGGTGAGAAAAATATTATGTGATTTAGCTGGTGTAGGCCTTCCACTATAGCTAAAAACAACATCTTTTTAGGTTTTAAGTTTGAAAGGTGTGAACAAGGTTGTCACAGTTGGCCTACTGCTAAGACGCCACATTCCCTGGTGTTTCATTCTCAGAGGCTCAGCAGCCAGTTCACACCAGAAAACTGCCCTGAACTTTGATCCTGTGTAGGATGGACCAATCAACACCTTGTGCTCAGGTGATGGACAAACACAGAAGCTGTGACACTTCCAGCCAAGCAGCTCCATACTGTCCACAGCTCACCACTGACACTGTGCTGTCCTCACCACCACCACAATCATTAGGGCACTTATCAACTTCTGTCAGCACCATAGAAACACAAAGGCACCCCCCCCCCCCCCNCCCATCCCACAAACATTCTCACACAAACACACACACCCACTTGTTATCAGTGTGTCCTCTGAGCAAACATCCCCGATGCACTCAAATTATTGACTTTTACTCAAGCTGCAACCTGCTGGATGAGCAGAAGAAAATAAGTCAATCTTTACACACTGTCACGCATTGTGGTGCAGGCACACGTGCACATGTGCATGTACGCAAAAAACAATGGCAAACTGAAAATGCATGTTTAGAAGTTACAGATACAGCTTGGATTAAAGGGTGCACGTTATTAACTGGGCAGGATGAATTTGGCACATCATGAGACATTCATATCACAGCAGGGTAGTTATAGGAGTTAGTATACACTTCTGACCTTTTTTTTTTTTTTTTTTTTNTTTTTTTTTTTTTTTTTTTGGCTCAGGCCCCTGTCCTGCCAGTCCACCAAAGGATAAAATAAAATCTTTTTCTCTCTTTTCCATATTCTCTCTCTCTCTCTCTCTCTTTCTCTCCCTCCCAGGGTATTATTAGCCAAAGCAAGCAGAGCGGAAACCAAAGCCCCAAATCCTCAGAGCTCTGGGAATGACTTCCCCAAGATGGACACGGATTAGACCCCCAATTTCTCCCTTACACTCCTCCTCCCCCCTCCCCCTCCCCAGGTCCCCAACAGACCGGGTGTCAGGTGGCTCTCCCAGCACTGCCAAAGGTGTTACCCCTAATCCCATTACCCCCTCAGTGTATCTCTCTCTCTCTCTCTCTCTCTCTCTCATGCCACCTATATTTCACCTATTAAACCCTCTACTCTTTCATCTCTAGCATTATTTGTTGCTTTTGCCCACTCTCCATCCTCTCTGATCCAAAAACAGAAACTCCATTTCCATCCTTTCACCTCGCTGTGTGCTATGACTTCCTTCTTCCCTCTGCCCCCTAATCACCCCTGGAAGCTCTCTGTTTTTCACCACCACTGAGAATGACACAGCTCGAGCAGGTGAAAAGGGACATATATATGCACAGCACAGGGCCCACATGAAATGCCCCATTCCAGCCACAGCCTGCTCCCATCTCTTTTTCTGCTCCTCAGGAATTATAAACTCTGTCCTCCCCCAGCTGCTACAATAACACCCCTGGCCCCATAATTCCTCAGTTGGGAAGCAAGCGGTCTACAGGTTAATGTGAATTTCACTAAGGCGACATGTTGTCTTGCTCTCATTTTATTCCACCAGTATCTTTCCATTCTGGTGCAGGACTGCACAGCACTGCAATGCCTCTCAAGATATGATCTTACATGTGCTGTTCCTTATGCTAGACCGGGGATCGGGAATCTTTGCTAGCACTCATTCACACAAGGCACAGTGGACAGCCTCCCATACAGCTGCCCTCATATCTCTGAACTCCACCCCCACCCCCCATTCCAGCGTGCATTCATCATAGGTAGGGATTAAGGGACTTTGCATAACAAGATCACATGGCCAGTGACTGATATCAAGAGAGTCAATATGCAGCCGCCTGGTTTTCTGAGACACCCTCTGTCATTGATAGTGTGTGTGTGTGTGTGTGTGAGAGAGAGAGAGTGATGTGATGGTGTCATATGGTGTGAATATGTGTGTGTGTGTGTGTGTGTGTGTGTGTGTGTGATCTGCAGTGGCTCTGTTGGGATTCAGTAATTCAGTATAAGGTGGACATCCACAGAGACTTCTGATTACATCTCTATTACCTCTAATTCCCCTGAGCAAAGCATCAGATAACCAACAGCATCTCTTCCCCTAATACCCAGTGTGTGTGTGTGTGTGTGTGTGTGTGTGTGTGTGTGTGTGTACTGGGTAGCAACATTAATTGAATGCTGTATTACATCTGTAAATTAACACAAAGTCTTTCTGTTAATCCAGGATTACACGCCAAACATGTTCATGGGAAAACAAAGAAAGTCAGTGCAGCCCTCTCTGCAGAACCATCTGTGGCCACAGGCCTCCCACGGTCACAGCACAGTGCTACAGTGGGGAAAAGAGAGAGGGATCCCAAATGAATAGCTGCTGATGGAAACAACCCATTGTGTATTTAACTCTGTGATCCTCTTACTAGGGGAGCCCCATTGACTCAGGGCACTGCAATCACAAGTAGCTGAAATTAAAAAAATACATTTTGCAACATTAATAAGCAATATAAGTAACAGAGATAGTAGGGATGCTGATCAATTTCCATCCAGCTATCAAGAACATTTTAAGTGAAATCTTTGAAACTCTGCAAAAGTAAAGGGTGAATAAGGTAATAATATTCCCATCATCTGGATTGGCATGAAAACGTGTTCTAATGTTTAGAATCATGACTGCAGGATAGTGTATTATGTGACAGACATTTGTGACATTTAATGTCTGTTGTTGATAAATATTAAAAAACAACAAAAAAACACTTACACCAAAAACATAATTTACTGAGAAAATCAATCTGCTTTGTGCATAAAAATGTTTTGTAATATTCCAAAAAAAACACAAAAAAAACAAACAAAACTGAAATGACCTATTTCCATTCAGATTTTCTAATTTAATATGATTTGTGCACCAAAACATTTCAGAGAAAAGTCGGCTAGTCATAGAAGAGTAAGCAAACAAAAACAAAACCAAAAATAAATAAAAACTTAAATAACTAAGACCAATAACAGTATAGCAAAGTGGATATCTAATTAAATCCACATTGTTGAGGCCATAAATATTCACATAAGAATCACCACCAGTTGTCTCCAGAGATTTGAGGTTGCCACTGGTTGAGCCGTGCTAATTGATAAACATGGCCAGTCTATTAGAACCACAAAGAGAATCTCAATCCAAAAAGCTCACAAGGGTCTTGCAGTGGACTCCATACACAAGTAAATTAGGAAAACATGGGCTGAGAGAGAGTTGGGCAACAGGGGGGCTAAGAGGCTTACAAGCCCCTTGTCAGATATACTTCTTCTCCCTGAGGATCCCAGATGGAAGGGAGTCTGGAGGAGCAGGCAGGACTAGAGAGGGAAAGCGTCCCACTTCTGATGTCTTCCTCTGGGCAGCTGAAGGCAGAGGAGGGAGAGGCATTGGTCCTGTTGTGCAGAGCTCGATTTGATCTTAATGTGAGCTATAAAAGGAGGCGGTTTGGCAACTAGGGGGGGTCTGTTTCCAACTATCAGTCCAATCAGAGATAATCCTGCTGATGTAGACACAGACACCTGGCTGGATGGAGAGTGACAGATGTAAAAGTCTCAGTCACAGAGCACTATGTCTAACCTCATCTCTTCTATGCCTGCCTTCTATCAGAGGCTTAATTGAAGTGACTGATCTCCATATTGCTCTTTTCATTGTTGCTATCGGCAACACAGCCGTGAAACAGCTGAGCGAGGCTACTATTTGAGGAGCTAGGGCTTAAACCTACAATCAATGGGTCAGCCAGAGCAAATAATAGCCGAGTGATATGAATACAACTGCTATGAATTGAAAGGAAGTGTGGGCTGACAGAGTCCCCAGCCAATTACAGTGAATGGAAAAAAATCAGCCGCTAAGCCTTACTGTATTGACCGCGAGCGTATGTTTGGCACTGGTATAGTGTTGAGAGAGTTGAGAGATTTTATCTGATGTTGTCTCAGATTAACAAAAGAGTTTCTGTTTTGCTGTGAGCAGCTTATAACAAAAGCCTGATATATTTTAACACTAGGTAATGACAGATCCCTTAACCTTAACACTAGCCAACAATTTTGAAGAATAGGTTGAGTTTTACTTCTCATTTTAATTCATTGTCATGTTATCCTAAAGGTTAAGCTAAATATGGCTCTCTATAATATCCACAACATGTAGAAACAAAAATACAACTATTCAAACCATTCTGGATGTTGAATAAGTGGAAGAAGTCAAACCCCTTGTCAGATGTGTGCAAAATCCATCCTACAATTATTGTACATTTGCCTTTAGAATATTACTTTCCTTTCAATGCTAACTAAACAATATGGTGCATGGTGATGATAATCTTTAATCAATGGGCACAAGAAGTTGACTGCTTCTCTCAGCTCAGCACAGATAGCAGAACTAGACTGAAGAAAGCAAAACAATCTGACCAGGAAAAGTCTGACATGTTATGACTGTTGCGATTATAAAGCACAATCAGATACAGCGACTGATAAAACACTTTACAAAAACACACATGTACATATATATGGCACACTGAAAAACTGTGTTATTTTTGTGCAATAAGGCTGCTGTGTTTACACTACCACACAGCAAATTGTGCTGCAGAGCCTCAGGGTTAAATTGGAATTCAAGAATTGGAAATCAGGTGATGAGCATTGTGCAGAGGATATGAAGACATTTTCCACAGCAATATATTCCTACATCCTCAACACTCACTGCTGAAGCAGACTTTCCTGCTTCTGAGATGCAGGTCAGTTAGCGCATCCTATTTGTCTCATATAGGCTTTCCACATTACCCTGCATTGTCAGTCATGACACATTGCCTTGGCTCCTGTCAGCACATGTAAATCTCAACAGTGTTGTCAAAACAGCAGGACTGCTTCCGCTGAGAGCATCTGTAAAGTGAGCAGTTGGGCGACTGCCTCCTGAAGCCTCACTGCATCCTGTGATCTTATGCTGCTCTTGGCTTCTCCCTGCCACACAAAGCTTGAATACAGCTGTTTAAAGTGGATCATCTATAAACAAATGGCTTTCAGCAGCTTATACCTACTCTGACAGAACAATCTGTATTTGTGAAATAGTCAAAGTGCAAGAGGCTTCCAGCATCCCAATCAGGCACAGGGGTCTACAACATATTCCAAATATTCATGTAGATTATCAACTAATATATCTTCATTGAATTTAATTTTTTTTATTACTGTCAGCTTTTTTGTTTGTTTGTTTGTTTTTGGTTTTTAATGATTTTCTACTGTTGGAATACTTTAATTGTTGCATAACACTGCCATATTTGATTTTTCCTTAGTGAATACTTATTTATTCTGCTGAAATAATTGTTTGTTAACAAAAACAGCAATATGTACAATGATAATTATTCTGCTATAAATATAATACATATCATACAATAAAAATTATATACACACACAATGATCATTATTTGACTTTAATTATAGTTATGTATCACATGATAAAACCAATACAAAGTTACAGAATTCAAATACAACTTTCTTTTAATTTTTTTTTTTTTTTTTTTCATTGGTAAAATTTCCACCATTATTGCCGCTTATATAAAGAAAAATGTGCTAAATGGAGAAGAAAAATGCACAAATATTATATTTTATCCCTCATAGAAATGCAATTTAGTTGTTCAAACAGAACTACATTTACTGCATTTAAAAGGTTCCAGGTTAGGGGAAACACATAACCCTGCTGTGTTTCAGAAAGAAAAATCTTATCAGTGTGTGTGTCAGCAGAATGTGGATTAACACTGTCAGTTTAAAAATTAAAGCAAAAGCAGTTTGTCACATTATATTAATCCAGTTTAGGCCTGACTGACACTCACAATGTCTAAATTGTGAGTATCAGTCAGACAGCTCATCATTTGACCAAAAGCTGCAGAGTTCTGCTCTCACTGATCTCAGTGGAGTTTCTCCCTCAGTTTTACACTAGCTGAGCTCTACAACTGAATGTGATTGGGGAAAAGATGCTCAAGGGTTTATACTGATGTTCATTTTCAGTTTGCAGAAACTGCAGTGCTCAAAACCATAACACATATAGAGCTGCACGTGCACAGGCACATGAAACCAATTTGTACTGTGATGCAATTGTACAACTGCAACTGACCCATTTATTATGTCACCTAATATCACATGAACCTGAGAATGTGATGTTAGATGTTGACCAGCTTCATTCATTTTGTTGTTGCACATGAGGTAATCATTGATGAATAGAATAGAATAGAATAGAATAGAATAGAATAGAATAGAATAGAATANATGAGGTAATCATTGATGAATAGAATAGAATAGAATAGAATAGAATAGAATAGAATAGAATAGAATAATTAATGCAGCTAAAGATCTTCATATGTTTTCTTGGACACTTTAATTAATACAACCATTACTTCATTCTTTTGTTATGTCATCACTTGCACCAAGCACAAGTATTGTCTAAATGTGTTATTTAAATTTATCTGGTAAACTCAATGTATCTGCATTGCAGATATGGAAACAAAGCACAGTAGCTCATGTTCCTGCTGGTTCCTCACAGCAGATGCGATAACTCCTTAATATAAAAAAAATTAATTGATCCTTGCCTAAAATTGTTGTTTATATAATGTGTACCAAAAAAATTCAAAACAATATCAGCTGACAAATTAATGTAGGATTTTTCTTTATCTTAACTGTCAATAGTGGTATTTCCCTCAAAATTCAGTATCCACTTGGATCTAATTTGAATAATGGCACACATGTAGATGTTGGTGTGTCAAGAACTCTCATCCTCTGCTGCAAACCTTGATACACAGGTTTCTGTAAAACTGATTGCATTGAGTGCATAAATGTGATTTTGTGAAGTCTGCCTATGTTGTCCTCCTGAATTTGCCATTATTTTTGCTGCCACAGTGGAAAATGGGGTTCTAGTTTAACGTCTATCAATTCAAGACGAAGAAATTAACTGTGATTCTAAATGAAAACTATGATTATATCAAGGCTATAGTCAGGTTAGCTATGTTAAATAAACTAACAAGGTCATGCTTTATGCTCGCACAGAGAAGGTCAGTTTCCTCGGACAAGGTTTGCTGCTTGGTCAGCTCGTAGAACCAAAAACACACTAAACTCACATTTCCGTAAAAAAAACAAACAAAAAAAAAAAACAACGTAAAATATTAAATAGAAAGAGCAGCTACAAAGAAGAAACCGGGTTTACTCACCCTGTTTGAAGATTCCAGTCTTGCACTTAGCCACAACTATAACTTCCGTTGTTTTTTTACATTCCTATTACCGGCCCTGTAACAACCACTGCTCTCATTGGTCGAGATTTAACAAATTCATCTTTGATTGGACAACACCCTCCAAAACACGGAAAAGCGTCATCGCCTAACTAGAAGCAGTATGGCAGCTCCCATAAACAGTNCCCTCCAAAACACGGAAAAGCGTCATCGCCTAACTAGAAGCAGTATGGCAGCTCCCATAAACAGTGTGGGTAAAGTCTCTGGTGAACGTTCGATGTTGAATGCTACAAGTTTTCAGAAGAAAACGCGGAGCAAGTTAATTTCCATACCTGGTACCAGACCGTCGGTTCAGAATGGACAGCTTCTAGTTTCAACGGGTGTCACGTCACTCGACTATTTGCTCGGTAAGTCTGAGATAGCGATGATGTTAGCTACACATGCTAACAGTATTTCTCAAAGTGATGTTAGATACAGTAAAGTTGACTTTTAAATGTTTGGACTATGTATATTTTTAAGGATAAATCTGTCAACACAAAATGAGATTTTTATGAGCGTCTGGAGAGGTCTGGACATGTTTGTACACTTTAAAACTGCCATCGTTAACTTGTACTATTTACATATGTTTTGTCAAAGATACTGGAGAAAGTACTGCTCTAGATAATTATTCATATTCACAAATATTAACAGTAAGAAGTTATGGATGCTACAGGTTTTAGCCGGGTATTTTTTGGTGGACGTCACCTGCACTCCTACAATCCTACACTAAACAGTCCTTCAGCCCAGAGAAAGCTAATAGAGTGGATATCTTAATTAACCTTTTAAAGCAGCAAAAGCATAAGTGCAACTAATAAGATTAATGGTAATTTGTTCCATTTAGGTGCAATCATGTACCAACACACTAAATCGAAAGCACAACCAAATCGAATACAATGGAATCGAATGGAATGGAACAGTAATATTATTAGTTACATTTCATTTAAGGTTTATTGTGTTTGACAAGCCAGAATGCCCCTGGTGAGTCCTTGGCTGCATTTAGGCCAGCAAATATTTTTTGAAGTGAAAAAAAAACCAAAACAAAAAAAAAAACCAACTGTATAATATTCATGTAATATTATGTAGAAAACTGTTTCATTGTCAGGTGTCATTTTATAAAAAAATATTTGAAGTGTGTCCATCACTTTCAAGCTCTCCAAAACCCAGCAGGTGATATCTTACATAGGGTAACAATTAATGATATTATAATATATATATAGAAAATGTCATAAATTGTAACAATTTTCAGCTCCCAAACCCCAAATTGCCAGCTTTAAATGGTTTATTCTTGTCTAATCGCAATCGACAGCTATAAATCCAAAGTTTTTTGATATCCAATCATATTAAGGAGAAAAAGGCATCAAATCAAGCATTTTTACTTGATAGGAAGCAAAGAGAGTCAGCTGGCTTTTTAAAAATTATTGTTGATTCATTTTCTGCTGAGTGATTGTTTGATTAGGTGTTTCAGTGGTAGTTTGGAACACTTGATTTTCAAGGTCATATTTAAAAATTTATGTCGATATTTAATAAAAATGTATTCTAAATATTATTTTTTCTTTTTATTAATTAATTTGTTAGCTTTAACAGCTTACGTAATGACACTTATGTCCAGGAGTTACAAAACTAATGACAATATGATAAAGTTAGAAAACAAACTAAGTCCTTTATCACAAGTTGACAAATATGGCATGCCTTGAGCCATGAGCAGAACACAATATGTTAGCAGATAATAAGGCTGGACAGAGACAAAGAGAACTCTGAGGTTTGAGTTTAAGCAAATAAGGCAAGGTACTCTGCCATTGGGAATGTTTTATGATGTCTATATAGCTCACTGATGAGACAAACTGATAGAATGTGGGCAAATGCTAATTGTTGTACAGGAGAAAATACATATTTAAAAGAAGATTAAACAGACAAGTTATTCTTTCCTCAAAAAGTATCTGTGCTCTTAATCAGTACCATGTGCTTTACTTCAAGAATTTCTGACTGGGTATACACATGATACATATGATAGGGTTTCTGACCATTTTTTGAATATTTTAAAGCAAGAAATGCAATTTTGCTCTTTCACCATACAGACATAAAGCTTAATCTCTAGTTGCATATGTTTGAGCTCAAAGATATTCATGAAATATATTTTTGCTTTATGCAACTTTTGTCTGAGGAGAACCATTGCTTTCTTCTGGCGCAGGATGTTTGGCTCTTTAACATTTAAATTAATTTGCCACTACTTTATATACCATAATTAATGTCCAAGGATTTGTAAACAGTGCTGTAAAAGAAATATTGTGACTTGCCTGGTTTCACTTAAAGCACATGTTTGAACAGTGAAACAGTGACCCCAATGATAGTTCAACGTCAGATACAATATCTCCAAGGCTTTGACTAGCCCACAGCAGCAACAGTTCCCAAATCAGCCCAAGCTCACGAGGAAGATGAGGAGAAACAGCAGTCTGGCAACATGTGGACCATCTATTTTAGATACAGTATGTTATGTGCCACACTTACATGTTGTTTTCTCTACACCAACAGGTGGTGGGTTAGCAGTTGGAACAGTTCTTCTCATAGGTGAGCCTGTCAGTTATCAAATTTTGTTATTTTTATTTGTTTATTTTATTTGATGGAATATGTTAAGTGTATACTTTTATTTGTAAAGCTGAAGTTTTCTGGTGAGTAATGTATAGTTTTTTACATCGTTATCAGACCCACGACTTTTGTTTTGTGCATGTAGATATTTTTAAATAAGGTTAATTTTTACATAGAATTACACCTCCGGTTATGCAGCCTGAGGTGAATAAGATGTCTGAATGTGACTCTGTCACACACTTTACAACAATAATTAACTCCCACTGAACTACAATTAGCCTTACCAATTTTAATGGTTGGTTTTCATAGTGGTGAAAGACGTGTTTTGAGTACCTGAAGTCATGTTGTTTTGTTTGCTCAAAGTGGAGTTATAGAAGAGAAGTGGAAGTAGTGACATTTAGCAGCTCCTAAACCGCTGGTTGTGTAGATTTTAAGTGACACCACATTAACTAGTCAATCAGATGTAGCTTTAGGCAACTACTTAATCAACCAAAAAGTCATATAATTCCTCAGTTGAATTTAGTTTGCACTTTTTATCATGTCATGTTGAATGATACATTTATCTGTCTGTTTTCCAGCTTTTTGTGGTTATAGTGAGTCACTATCTAGCAAGTAGATTAATCCAGGTCACTAGTTATAATCTCAGGTGTCCACACGTCTACTGTGAGTCTTATTTAATATGCTCATCTGGAGATGTATTCTAGAAGTTGTGGAATTATATTCAAAACAAATGCAGTTTTCCAGGGACAAAAGTGTTATCTACTGTATCATTATTATTATTATTATCATTCATCATAGACTGGACTATATGCGCTGGTAGACATTAAGGTTAAGGTGGTCTTGTTTCCTCTTGAAGCTGTAATTTGTGTGTAGCCAAGGCCCATACCAACTGATGATATTGCTTTGCCCTTTAATTCATCCCCCCATTCGATGCAGGAGTCAGTGATTACACACTAATGCGTTCTTCCCTTCCATTTTGTGAATCAATGTACGGTTGGTTTCATCTGGTAATGAGAGACACAGAAAAGGTGAAATGTGTGTGTGCACTCTCTTGTGTTTGTCTCTGAAAGGGCGGTGTGTGTGTGTGTGTGCAGTGTCTATTTTGTTGAGTATGTGGGTGAGTGGGTGGGGGGTTTGGAGTGTGTGTGTTTGTTTGTGTTTGTTTCAGGCAGTCCTCCTACTGTCTCCCCCTTAGCAATGATGGCCTGTTTGTGAGACACAGACATAAAATTATCAGACTCGTGAACTCGTGGTTGTCTGCCTTTGAAGTGTCTTGAGCTGTCCACCCTGATTTGTCATCCAGAAATCCAGTATGGCTTCTGTCTTAAGATCTCTCATCTCTTGTGTTTTTGCGAGAAAAGGAACATGTATGGTTTCATTCCATTTGTTTGGATGAATGCATTTTGCTTCAGTACACTCGTGATAATTACGATCAATTCTGGTCTAATTAGGTAACACAATTTCTCAGTTTTAAAAGAAATTTGAGTAACAAAAGAAGTCAAGTTGGAAGCTACAGATATTGATGTAGAAGTAAAACTTGATAGAAAGTACCCTGTTGTGAATATCACTGTGACTAATTAGTCAGGCCTTACAGACAAATAAAACATACTGAAGGCACAAAATATTTGCAAGAGAGAGTATAGGAGGAGAGTTCAATAAAAAAAAAAAAAAAAAGGGNAAAAAAGGGCATATACAAAAAGAAAAAAAAAACAACTCTGAAGCAACTTACTTAAAATTAATTAACACAACTATTGATACAATAGGTTTCGTGTCAGCAATTTAAGGCAATAAAAGAACAATCCAATCTGAGTTTTCATGGCATAATGACACATCTACCTGAGCTCAAAAAGGTTAAATCATCTGTCTTTAAATTCCATGTTCGATTAAATAAACTACAGTGATTTAATATATTAAGGGGAACAATCTTGAGCATCATAATACAGTATGTCTGATATGGACAAACTGCATCAACAAAGAGGAATTGTGGTTGTAGGTTTAACCAATACAGATGTGGCAGGTGTACAGTTTACAATATATGGGGGCTGAATGCAACTAATTGGTATTCAGTCTAATATGATCCACCTCTGAAGCAGTGTTTGCTTGATGGTGATTTAGTATTTTCAAAGTTTTTCATTAAGTGTTTGCTTATTTTTAATATCAACTGTATTGCCTAAATGCTATTTAGGAAATATAAGTTTTTAAATAATAGTAACAACATAAGGGGAAAACACTCGTCATGGCCTAGATATGTTGCGACCTCCCCCTGCCGCTTTAGCAGATATGATTCAGGGCTCTTGCACTGCCACTCTCCTGTTTAAAGAAAGNCCCCCTGCCGCTTTAGCAGATATGATTCAGGGCTCTTGCACTGCCACTCTCCTGTTTAAAGAAAGTACAGGTGTTGGCCCTATTTACCAAACCTTAGTCAGAGTAAGCAATAAATTAATAAATAAATAAAATTTTAAAAAGGAGGGAAAAAAATCATCCCATGACTGTCCAGTGTGACTGATCTACCTCAAAGATATGACTGTNTCTTACCCCCCGCCCCAACAGCCTAATGACTCCTGGAGGTTCCATTTGTAAGGCTCCCATAGAAACACAGCCACAATAGGCCCCATCTTGAGAGGGCCCATCTGGGAGTCTTTGTGGAGCCTGCTGAAAGCCACAAAGGCCTGCTGACCTAGAAACCCATCAATAAGAGAACAGGGAGCCCCACCGACAACAAATTGAAGAGCCATGGAATTTCCTGGGCCATCCTAAGTCTGTAGGTGAGGACATAGACTGGGAACGTGGGAGGGGGGATTCTCCGGATGTTCGGGGATGACACATCAGGATGTCATTCCCAAGCTGTCAGCTGTGTGCCCATTACCTTAAACAGTCACTGCTGCCTTTGTCCTTGTGCCCACTGTTTGTCATTGTATGGAGGCCTATGAAATCTTTACAAAGTGGTAATTGTGACAGGAAGCAGCAATAGCATGCTGGGTAGAGATATGTGGCCAGCTTGAGGGGTTTCATGCTGATGCGGGCTTTTTGTGGTTTGAGGTCTGGAATGGCTGGATGGCAACTTTATGTGCTCTGAGAATTTTTTTGTAGAATCACTTGACAATCACTGAAAGTTTCTATCTTCTCTTGTGTTTAAAATTCTTAAACTCTCTTTGTAAGTAAATAATCTTGCTGTGAATACCACAACATGCTTGGCAAAGAATGCCAAGAACCACAGCCATTTCCATCGGAATCCACAGGAAAAGCAGATAGATTCAAGCAAGCCGGATGTCAGGGAGCCTTTTGAGGGCACTGTCTGATCCTAGTTATGCCTCCCTCATCATTAGGCCTGACATCTGGGGTACCTTTGCATTCAGAGGGAGGGCTCAGGTAAATGCTTAAGACAGGTGTCTCACTCTCACCTCCTCTGCTGGGTGGCACTAAAAATAAATAGCTAAAAGTGGATGCAAATGCTATTGAGACCTTGACAAGAGAGCTTGAGGTGTCATCTCACTTCAGTACCCAGATAGCTCAGTGACACTGATCGTTACTATGTTGTTTGCCACTTCATCTCTTACAGCAGATCCTTATATCAATTACAGTCAAGCCAGTGTGATGTGGCCATGAACTGCTGCATCTGTGGAGTCTGACTGAATGATCAGAAGAGAGCAAGATAAAGTCCAATAAATGAAGGACTTGCAGATTTTTGTTAGTTATAACAACAGAGATTGATGTATAATTTCATAAGGCACTGCAAGTGAAAGCCATTCAGATGTTGGCTGAACGATTGACAGTTTTTACTTTGTGCTTATGCGTGCATTTATGTATGTCTTTTTTTTTCTTTTTCTTTAGAGGAGGACCGATATGATAGCTACTCTCGTATGATCTTAAAGTACTTTCTGGCAGAAGGAGTGGTGTGTCGACATGAACTCTTTGTGGCAGCAGCTCAAGACAATCCAGATGACATCTTACAGGTATGAGAGGAGAATGTGTGCATTTCCGTTCCCATTTCGGGTGGAAATTTGTTGCACTGAGCTACTGAAAGCTACACATCTCAACAAATGATCCTTGAAGAAGTTAAAATTGCATCGACTTTAACATAATGAAACGGCTTTGTTCCCTTTTTTTACTGTTTCAAATAGAACTGTAAAGCTTTACAAATGTTGGCCCAGTGTCTCCTGGAAACTTTCTGTACAACCAAAGCATGATGCTCCATTCCAAAGAAGGCATAAAAAAAATTGTATCTTTTATGCTTCAGAACTTGTACGAGATGAAGTACCAGTTTTTATTACAAATGATTTTGGCTACCATAGTAGAGTAATGATCCTGGTTTACGCTGTTCATGTCAGTGATGTAGCAGATATTACAGCTATCCTGATGTCCGGGTCAGTGGGGGGGTATCAGAGAGGTCGAGGGTGGCATGGGGGTGGCATTGTTGAAATGTTTCCAGATGCATCCCTCTGTGAAGAGGACTGTAGCCCCAGAAGCTGACTGCCACCCAGTATACAGGAGGAGGGCCTCTGTCCCACTGATTGATAATAGGAGGGGTCACTGCCTCACCCCATCTTTACATATCAAAGGCTTATTAAGGGAGGGGGGCTCCCTATGGGGATATATCACATCATTGAGTGTGTTTTTTTTTTTTTTTTTNTTTTTTTTTTTTTTTTGGTTTATTTTTTAAACAACATTCACAGTATGGTAATCTTTAGAGGTCAAGGTTGTAGTTTATGAAGACTGTACTGTCTTGTTACTCTTTTGCAAGTTCGCAATGCTGTTGTGCAGCACTGTTTTTTACACGTTGAAGAGAAAAACGTAAAGGTCTCTTCATATACAATGGTTCATTTAATTTATCTTTTTTTTTTTTTTTTTTTTNTTTTTTTTTTTTTTTTTTTGCAGGAACTTCCTGCTCCCATCTTGGATGATATTGCTATCCACAAACCAGTAGAGCAGCAAAGGCTGTTTTGTGAACCTCAGGATAGTGTGGATGCTATGAAGATTGCCTGGCGTTATCAGAATCTTCCAAAAGTGCAGGTAATTAAATCATCTAACACTGGTTTCATAAAGGTAATTATGCTACGTTATGAAAAGTCCAGCATGTGTCTCTGTTTATGATGGTATGAGAAAGAACAGTGCTGGCTCTCAGGTCTTAGGGGTTTGGCAGTTGTCTCCACGACTAAATCCATCAGCTTCCAAACTCCTTTGTGAAGTGAATGAGGCCTCAGCCTCTCTTTTCAAAGCTGGACCAGATTACTCACACTTAGCTAGCAATAGGTAGGCTTTCACTGGTCTCGAACTCACATATACACACATACACACACGCTTGCACCCCTGCTTAGCCTGGGAAACAAGAGTACTTTGCAGCCTGTGCATTGACATGTCTGCTCGCTCAACCCTATGACCCAAACCTGCGCCTCTGTCTTCTCCCAAATCCCTGCCTTTCCCCCTGCCAGGTTCGGCAGCCCTACACTCTTTCTTCCACTTTGAGGAGAGGTGACCCTCCCCTTCTACTTCTCCGCAGTGTCCCTCCTTCAGTCTATAATCCATATCGCTATGTGGATTAACAGCACACAGTGTGTCCCTGGGGATTCTCTCTCTCTTTCTCTCTCCCTGGAAACGTCTTTATATCTGTGTCCTTTCCTCACCTCTCCCCCTTTCCCTGTAAAATCGTCTTTACAAACTGCTAGTAAGCCCCACCAAGGATTTGCATCCCAAATTCACCCCCAGAGTCAACGCTTAGTTTCCCCTTACACACACCTCTCCTGGCAGAGCCCACTGTGTTGCTCTCCTGATGAAGACATCAGATCAAAGGTGAGGCCGTCAGGGCGGGGATGGAACGCTAAGCGGGTTGCCTGGCTCACAAAGAGAAGATGAGCCCCTGACCCCCCTGCCCTGCTGACCCCCTCGTCCCGCCAGGAGAGGGACACACCGGGGGCCCTAATCCAGATTAGGAGTAGATTAAGGGCCCCTCTGACAATGGAGTCCCTGCATTCACTGGGAGAGAAGAGCTAAAACTTTCTCTTTCAGCTGCAGGAAAACATCCGCCTTCCCCTCCATCCCTGATACATTTGCTTTCACAGCCAGAAGTGGACATTTATGTGAAGAAATGATTAAGAGCATGGTCCTAGTGGTTATTTAACTTCTCTGCTGTAGGAATGTTGAGGAATGACCCATAAACAATGCAATTGCATTACCATAGCATTGTGAAGCACACTCATTTAACATATTAGAAAAGGCAAACAAGATTATTTTATCAATTAATTCTTCAATATTTGTTTGAGGACTAAAGCAAGCAGTTGTGTGCAGCAGGGATGACCAAAAATGATTTTAATGATCTTTATTTTAATTTAGTTTAATTCTCCAACTTGAGTTGTCATGTCTTAACATGAGTTTGGCTTGTTGACCTCCTCAGAGTGCCCTGGCATCCTCATCTAGGTTTGGGCACTACTATGACGTCTCCAAAACAATGGAGCCAGAAATTCTCCAGACAGCTAAGTGCCACCGCTTCAACGTTCCAGAGCATCCCACCCAGTCGTCACCAACACACAGGTAAAATGACAAGACATCATCCACACAATGCATAGAAAACCAACAAGTCATCATCTAGGGAACACAGGCACAAATACGACATCATCCACAAAACACAGTTACACAACAAAGACATCATCTGCAGAACATGGGTAAGCAAACACAACATTATCTACAAAATATAATTTTAAAAAAGTACAGATTCAACCTGCATATGCATCAGAAAAGAATCAGTCTAAGAGGAATAAACTTCAGATTGAGCTTCCCATGAATGATGCACAGACATTTGTTTAAGATACTCAATTAAAAGATTTAGTTGAGCAGCTATTAGCTCTGGTTGTGAAAAAAACCATACAGCTTTTTAGTTTTGTGTAAATAGTAACTTCAATTCATTTTCATTGTCTGGTCATTGAATCAAAAAAAAAAAAAAAAGNAAAAAAAAAAAAAAAAGCAGTACAATCAAAATGTTACTGTATTCATTTCGCTGATTGCATAGCAAGAAGAAGGCTTTGAACATCTCCAGATTTGTCAAACTCATTGCATTGTCCAATTTAAAAAAAACAAAAAAAAAAAAAAAAATNAAAAAAAAAAAAAAAAATCTGTTTTGGTGGAGTTTAAATACATCATACAGTATCATTAACATTAACCTGGCATTGTTGGTATGTTTTAAGATTTAATCAGCTCATCAAAGTTCCTTTAAAATTAGCATGGTTCATCCTCTATTCTGAGTAGTTTGCCATCGGTCAAAGACATTCAGCCTCTTGGAAAGATTGTGTATGTCTATTCAAATAATGGTCTTGTTTGCTCAGTGTCTGTTTGATTTCTCCTGCGCTGAGTGTACTTAGGGTTCACAGGTCATGCCGGCTCTTTACTTAGAGAGTGCTGCTGAGCACACAAGGGCACACGTAGACACACACACACACACACACACACACACACACACACTGGGTAAATACAGCAATCTGGAGCACAGAGGATGAGGTGAAGGCTTTATAAAGTCCTTCTGCCTTTATTTTGGCAAACGGAGACTGTTTAACATAGCACCCATGTAGACACATTGGACATTGTATATGAAGTATACATTAGCACAGTCCATGGAGTGGACTATGTTTATTGTAAATCATACTAGTCATCATGTCAGAACTTCTGTAATTCTTCTTTGGGAACAAATTGAATAATAAAATATCCTCTGCATATGCAGTGTAATGCAGGGATTGAGTGATTAAGAATGACATGGTGGTACTGGCATGCCATTGTGGAGTCTGAATGGGTTATAGATCTTGTAGACATTTTGACAGCAGGGAACTACACCTGCACTGCTCCATTGTGCCCCCAGCCCCGCCCCAATACTGACACATGCACATAAACACTCAGCACATTACACACGCACATATACCACACAAACTCCTAAGCAGGCTACTCCCCCTTGCACGTGTCCACAGCCCCATGTTGATACCCTAGCTGTTAAATTGCTCCGTTTCACTTGAAGGCATAATTGGCACAAATTGCTCTCTAGGTGATACAGATCCTGTTGTTTAAGACCAAGCATCCCCCTTCTCTCTTCCTTTTTCTTCATTCACTGAAAGAGGAACACTGAGATAAAGAAGCTTCCCTGTGTATGATCCTAATTAGCTGATGCACTAGACCCTGGAGCTAAGCACCTAGACCTTATTGCTACCTGAATGAGGGGTGCTCACTAGGGGTAGCTGCAATACAATGCCGCCATACACAATGGCTGCCAACCAGTGGCAACCTTCTGCTCAACTGTGTGTCAAACCATCCCAGCCCCCTAACCTTAGAGCAGGGACATGGGCAGAGAGGACAAGCAGGGTAGGTGTCCCTTTTTCACCAAACCAGCTCTATCATTAGCCCCAGCAGGGTCAGGAGGCACCATTGTTGGCCTGAATAATTGAAATAGAGTACATGGGTATACTTGGTGAAAATGTAATCACCACCAATGTGTATCGCTGTTCTTTATGCAGGGGTATTGGCGTGTGACCAATCTGTGTATCAGCTTTTGTAGCCTGTAGGTCAAATTGACAACTGACATTGCAGCCCACTGTGACTCACTACAGAGTGGTCATTACAATGGTGGAGCGTTTCTTAAGTAGAGGGGCCTGTGTAAAAAGATGGGGTTAACATTCCTATTGGCCATCCTATAGACACATGGTGGGCTCAGCAGTAATCCTTGTCTTGACTGTTGCTAAATATTGCTCTGAGTGTACTGTATGCCTTTTGTCAGTTGTGCACATCTTACCCCTGATTAAACTCCAAAATGCTGTTCCCTGTTAATTTTAGATATCACCCCATTAATTCACTCCTCCCCCTCTGTTATGATCTATGTTGTGTGTATGTCTGTGTGCATGCATGTCTCGTCTGTCTGTCTGTCTGTCTCGGCACAATCAGATCCTCAGGGAGCTGACAGAGAACCAGTCATGTTGTAATTTAATCAACCAAATAAATTAATTGGATCTCTTGATATGGATCATCTGTCTGCTTCAGTGGTTCCTGAAAAGCACAGTCAGGAGGAACATGCTGCAGTCATAGAGGATTAAGCTGCTGTGGTGATAGGCTTGGCCCAGTTTTATCAAAATGGTTTCAATTACGATTTACATGTTCTAAATTACCTTTCTCTTTGTGCTCTTTTTGGTTATGTCTTTCCTCTTTGTGCACTCTGTCTTCTTCCAATGCACTTTCTAGCCCCATGCTTGAGTCCTATACTGCGTTGCTGAAGTCACTTCAAGAGGTCATATACAAAGAAGGCTTTGATGTAGCAACAGCCATGGTAAGAATGGAAATGTTTGCGTTCTTTACATTAGCTTTCCATGTGTCACTGTTTCAGAAAGGTGTTTATTCAAATGTATCATTTATTTATTTTTTTAAAACTTACCATCTCTGTGTTTTTGTGATATTCTGTGCCCCATATGTTGGGGAGTGACCACAATATTACGCACATCTTAAACTATATTGGTTTTTTTTTTCCCCACACCATTTAAAACAAACCAACACATCTTTTAAATACTGTAAATCATACTATGACCCTGTGTGCAGACATCTGTGGTTGAAACTCATGGCAGATCACAATTCAGAGCAGATGAGCAAGAGATAAATAACCCCTTTCAGATTACTAATGTCTTATGTTACATTTTATCACCTTCAAAACATTTAAGCATTTGGGTTCAAGTGAAGATTTGTTGTTGTTTTGGTTCCAGTTTCAAAGATGTCCTAATTTTTATTCTTTATAAAATATATGAAACTTTCAGTCTGCCTTGATAATACATGCAGTATTAGTATTATAATCTATTGTATATGTTTGCTGTTTGATTGAGATTTGGCTTTGAATAACAAGCTGCAATGCAAAACAAACAAGCCATGGCTCACATTTAACTGACTTCAATGAGTGCTATCAATGAGTTAAAGTTTAAAATGTCTGCTTACAGCCTTACTAACTCCACTAGCTCATCATAGTAATTTATTTTCAAACTATTATGTTTTCTGTAAATTAGAGCATCTCTTACTTCCAGCTCTTCTGTCACATTCTGATCACCACTTTTTGAACTCTATTGACCTCTTCTCTTAAGTGTCCTGGTTAGCCTCACCTGTGTGTCGCAGCTTTGTGTACCTTTTTCCTTTGACATATATCCTTTTAATAATCACCAGTCCTCTACAGAGTGCCAGAAACATCTATGGCCTCGTCTGTCTCTCTTGGCATTCCTATTTATGTTTTCCACAGGGCCAAGTGTACTTGTGATGTGCATGTGTGTGTGTGTACATATGTGTGCTTTGTTCACCTACATTCTCTGACCCCTCTGCTTGTCACCTGGAGCCACCTTTCCCCCAGTCACTTGCATGCAGGCTTGTCTTCCAGTACTCCCCACTCCCTGCACAGTGCTGTCACTCACAAAACAGATTAACTGCTGACATCATTAAAGCAGTGTGGCTGCCTGGCATGCTGTTGGCACAGACTAGGAATGTGGACCAGCACCGAGCGACATGGGCACTGGCACAAAAATGCTCAATATGGATGATCATCAATGTTTATTTATTTGTTATATCTCCCATCGTGGGTTTTTAACTGAATTCATAGTTCATACAAACAGGATTATGCAAGTAACAGATTCAAACAAGGCTTAATCTCCTTCAGCATATTTTTTTGGAATCTTTTGAGATGAGTAGAACGGGGGTGAGAGCAGGACTGGGAGTCTCCACAGAGACTGGCTGGTGATTAGGTTGTGGTCCCAGACTGGCTGTAGTCTGTATGGCTGGCCTCTGGTCCTTGGCTGGACTCTACTGGCACTGTTCCCTTATTTTTCTATAGGCTAAACTATAGGAGTTAAGTTTGGCCTCTCCTCCTGATGTTGCCATGGCAACAGTCATGTTAACACAGTTCCTCTCCTACTGGGCTTCAGACGTAGAAATAGATTTCTAATTCTGTGGACCCAAGACCTGTGTAGGCAAGGCTGCTAAACAAAGAAAGGGCATAGTTAATAATGACAAAGAAGCACACACACACACACACACACACACACACACACACACACAGCACTAGTACTTGAGTGCAATAAGATGTAGAGCTGCAGTACTGATATTGAATAGTCTAAAGGAGTTTCCCAGAGGAGAGCCCTCCTCTGGGAAACTATGATCCAACTGTAAAAAACTCCCAGAAACAATGGGGTTTATTTTTTTTTCGATGCCTGTGATTCAGATCTCAATCCAAATGAAGCTTAAGTCATACTGTTGGGAGAGGAAGTGATGGGGAGTTGGGCAGACGAGAATTTTGGGAGGGTCAAGATAATAGAGGGGGAGGGATAGAGTGAGCATTGGAGAGGAGGGTTTGGAAAAGTGAGCAGATTTTGTGCCAGAGCTTTGTTAATCACTCTTGGCTCTCACCTTAGTAATCAGGACCCGTCCTGAAGAAACCCAGGATAAAAGGCAATTGTACTAAAGGTTAAAAACCTCTCAGCATTTGGACAGGCTCCTCCATTCTCTCTGTTTCAGTGATATATATCTCCACTACTGTTTGGCCACTTTCCTCTGTCTTCACAGGAGTGGTTTACCATTGATCGCTTGTGGTGGGGTGGGGGGTTTGAAGGGAAACCACTCCACCCTTACCCAGGCCCCCTTGGCTGCAGAGCATCGCTGTGCTGCCAAGAATGTGCTGGGGTTTCTGGGTGGCGGCCATATTGGAAGCCTGTCTGACAGATCCATTGTGTGTGTGTCAGATGGCCTCTGTGATTGGGCAGTTGTGTCCAGTCACGTTTGGGCACTGTGTTCCGATCGTCTGCGTTGATGAGCAGACTATCCAAATGCTCTCTTCCAAAGTTTAGGAATACTACCCAAAACAGCAGCATCTTTCAAAAATGTTTCACCTTTTTAAAACCATCTAGAAGCAGCAATTTGAAAATCTTCAGATGCACTGCATGAACTTGAAATAAGATGAACCTCTGCTGTTGTATCAGTAGATATGAGTGATGCAGTAGAAAATTACTAACATCTTCATGACATTATGATATACTGTTCTTGACTCCTTCTCATTGGACCTCTTTTCTTATAGTCAAAGTCACGTAATATCCTGCGCATTGGGCTTCACTCTCTTGGCTCGGCTCTGTGGGGTGATGACCTGTGTTGCTGTGACAACCCCAGACACAGCCACGCCCTCACCACCTTTCTTTATGGACTGCGTTCTTTGTTGAGGTCATCACTCTCAGTTGCAGTAGTTACTGTTCCCTCACATCTCATCCAGGTAAGATGATGTTTAACGCACAAGAACCCATTTACACCGAGTTCATCAGTTCAGATATAATAAGAACTGACAGTCAGCAGTTTCTGAGGGGTGTGAGTGAGTGAATGAGTGGATGTTTGGCTGATGTAAGGTTGCTTTGTTTCATTCATTAATGGGGCATGAAGTTTGAAGTTTTGTGTAATGGGGCCTCCTCTTGACCCTGTTCATCCTGTTGTGACTCAGGCCTGTGAGGGGGCCCTCTTCCTCTTAGCATCGCTCCTGTAACTGACCCAGCTGATTGCACACTTTATTCAAAGGCCTCTAAGTCTTGTTTGTTTGGAGTTTGTTTGTTTGCTTGGAGTTTAATCACTTAAGGCTTTACCTAATGAGAGTGTTTGTTAGTGTGTGCATTTTGTTTGCTTACAAATGTCATTTTTGTAGTCTTCACATATTCTATGAAGAGTGTGTGTGTGTGTGTGTGTGTGTGTGTGTGTGTGTGTGTGTGTGTGTGTGTGTNTTGGGGCTGGGGGAGGTGGGGTGGTATGAGTCCACGTGTGTGCGTCTGTGTCCAGTCTGGCCTCTCAGTGTGAAGATGGAGTCATCTGCTGAGGCATATGGCAAACTACGGCCCTCCCCCAGACAGTGGACCATAGAAACACACTCAGCAGAAAAGCCATCTGAGACCTTTTCTCAGAAATGTTTGATCTTTTCCATAGTTTAAACATCATAGTGCCTCATATTTCTCATTCAAGTGAGTAAGGAAACTGCATTTTTGTGATTCCTTTATAAAAAAAGATACAGATAGATGCTTAACTTTCAGAACAGTTGTGTTGTCTCAACATGCTCTGGCTCTAGGCCTGTACGCTCAATGCACAGTGGCCTTGGCCTAGTCAAAAAAGGTAGAGTGGCTAACTAGCAGATGTCAGCTGTGGTTGGAGCAGTCCCCCTGTCCCTCTCTGGCTTGGTCGCCAAACCCTTTAATCTGTTCCCTCCCCGTTCTCCACCCTGGGGAGAGAAGTGAATGAGTGGGGGAAGATGAGGAGAGGGGGAGATTTTGGACCGAATCAGGTGTTGGATGACCAAGTCACCATGGAGGTAATGACAGGCTGTTATGATGGGTGTCTACAGTATTAAAGTGACCTTGTGTTTTGTCTAATACAGTATGGTGATCTGACTTAACATTGTGATAAGAAAAGGTATTTGATCAACTGATGTGTGCACAGGCTGCACTAAGTTACTTGAAGTTAATGACAACATTTTGTCTAGTATTTTAAGAATGGACATGTTAATGGATTTATTTCCTACCAGTGCCTTTGCTAAAATAATTAGCTTAGTTAGTCTGGCCTTTGGAACTGTGTCTAGACTAGTAGCAGTAGGCTAGCTGGCTAAGGTGGCACTGGACTCTATACATTATTGAATAGCTTTGGAAAGCTGAGCAACTCACTGAAAGCCTCCTCACAGAAGCTCAGCACCACAGTTAATCTGAAACATTAATTAGACTTGTCCTGGCCAAGGCCATCTCTGTCATACCATCTCCTGCTACCACATCCATCATCACAATAAACACCTCCCATTTACAAAGCACAACACAAAATGCACAGTCCTACCTAAAAATCCATACATGTCACCTTCTGCTCACAATAAGTGGTGTCCTGACCTATGCAAATATTTGCACTAAGGCTTTGGATTGGTCAGAAAGAGGGTTTAACACCACAGCTCTAATGTATATGGTGGGGCTAGAGGAAACAGCTCAATCGCAACCATCTCTACAGTTGGCATTTTGTTTACTTTTAGTAATTTTAAACTCTATGTTTTAGGTTATACTGTATATAAACCTAGACAATTTCCAACTAACCTCTACATGACCTACACAATTGTGGCTTGATAATATCAGTCAATATTGGCTTATTACAGATAGATTTGTATCTGCATAAATGAAACTTTAAAAAAGAAACTTTATTACATAAATCTTTTCTATGGTGTATGTATATATATCTATTTGTATGTATGTTTGACCCATATTTTTCCTAATCAAATTGTGAACAAGAATAATAATAATAATATTTAGGATATTTATGTGGTAAAAAAAAAAAAAAATNAAAAAAAAAAAAAAAATCTATATCGGTGTCAGATTTATTTATAGTCTAAAATATTGTTATCCGTATTAGCCTAAATAGTCCAGTGTGGGCTCAAATTTTTTTATGATACCAAATCATCCTTATGAATACTAAATAAGATAAAGACAGCTCAGTTTCTTCTATGTTTTTCTAGAGAGGAATGTTGCTGTTGTGGGCCTTTAATATCCACACTGTGAGACATAGTGTTTGATACTGGGCTACACAAATAAACTTGAATGGAAATTACTAGCAGGCATTTAATGACCAAAATCATTCTTAAAGTGTTGGTGTTTCAGAACTGTTCTTAATTGTGAAATAACAATCTTAAAACTGTATTTTTTAAATAATAGATTACATTCCTTAAAACTGGGCTGGCATTAATTAGTATTTTGTATTAATAATTTTTATGGTACTTGTCAAATATCTTTATTTACTAAGTTCTGAACCAGAAAATATACAGTAATCAAGTCTTCAGATAATCATAATAGAAACTACAGTTGTCATTTTTTTTAAACAGTTTTGGGAGACACTTGCCTCCATTTCTGATGTAGAAATGAGGTGCATTATTACGTCTCATATATAGGCATTACCATCTCCCAAGTCACCCTTTCCCCTCTCCTGCTTAATTGAATTTGGATAGCTTTTTGGTCTGTTCGTTTAGCTACATCTGCTACCTAATCTTTAACTGTGTACTTACACAGTAACACTCATATTCAAACAAGTAAAACAAACCACTGTGCCAAACAACTGAGGTCACAACCAAACAAACTGGTCTCCATCAGTAATCAGTCAGACAAAATGCGTGAGCTTTGCCTACTTCTCTGTTATTGCAGATTTAGTTGAACACTCGTCCCTTTGAGTTGTCAGTCACTGGTCATCATGGGATTTACACTGAAGCAATCAAAGTTAATTGAGCCAGCACAGACTTTCATAATCGTCTGGCAGAACTTAAGTGCCTCTTGTTTGAACCCTTTATCAATTATAAATCACATAAAAAAAGATGTGAGGTTGAGGTGACTATTTCCTTGATCACCTTAAACTCAAGGGGCTCAGCACATACTATATGTCTAACTGACCTCATTCTGCCTAACTGACAAAACACTGGAGAAGAACACTTTGGATCCCACTGAAACTTTTGAATCTATACCAAGAAGTCTCATCTCTGTATTTAAGCAAAATGAATAATCTCAGGTTCGACAGACAAGTGGAGATAAAGGTGAGTTGGTCATCTTAATCACACTGAAACTATTATTCATACTACCGTTAACTGTTCTGAATCAAAAGTTGTACGTTGGTTTTAATTGCTACATGTGAATGACCTCAGATACCCTAAGTGCTGCCAGTCCTGAATGGTGGGATATGCATACTTTAAAACTAGGACAAAAATGGAAAGGAAGAAGAAAGAGTAGGGAAAAGACATGAAGGCATAAAAACTGCATTAGGTGGTGGCAGTCAACACAGAGAGAAGGATGTGAATGATTCAAGAAGCAAGCAAAGATTAATAATGCAGGACTCCCTCTCACCCTCCATCCCAATGTCCCTCTCTCTTTCTCCCCTCCACTCCCAATATTTTCTCCCTCTACCCTTTTGTACATTGCTCCTTTATTCTTTCCATGTACTGTGTTCATCCCTGTGTTATCCTTTTAGTTGTTAAATCACCGACCTAGCCAGTAGGGGGAGCTCTGCTCCTCAGACCTCTCTGGCTTTTTCCCATTTCCCCTCCTTCCTCCCCTGCTGTGTGTGGGTGTGAAAGTGTACACCAACTGTGTTTGTCGTAAAATTGTTGTTTAACAAGGTAAAATAATTTCTATCTGTTGCTCATTGGACTATCTGATGCCACTTTTCCAGATGCATGCCTAAGGTATGTGTTCATTTGGTTATTCCTGCGTCACCTATGTAACCCCTATCAGTGGTCTCTCCCCTTCATACCTCATCATTCTCACCTAAGCCATGGGCACAAATGACCTGGCCACGGGAAATGATGACCTAATTTAATTGCAACACTGATGGCCTGTCAGGAGGCTTTTAATTACCTTCTCTCTCTCTCTCTCTCTCTCTCTCTCTCTCTCTCTCTCTCTCTCCCCCTCTCTCCCTCCTCTCTCAATCCCACAGAACAGAGCTCTAATGGACAGCATAACCAGGCTATGTGACAATGCCATAGCCCTAGAATCTTTCAAGGGCTCTGAGAGAGAGACCAACCCACTCTACAAAGATTACCATGGTAATCATACACACTCTCCTGTCTTTCTGTCTCTTTTCCATCAAACACACACAAACACATGCTCTCTCTCTCTCTCTCTCTCTCTCTCTCTCTCTCTCTCTCTCTCTGTCTCTCTCTCTCTCACACACACACACGCAGACAGTGCATTAAGACTGGGGCTGGGATATGGATGGAGGCAGGGCAGCCCCCTTGCAGGCCAGGTTGTCAGTGCATGTTAGTGTGCTGCTGCTCAATCAGACGTGCTCCTCAGTAGACAGGCCGGGAGGGGATTCAGCTGCCACGCTGCACCCCCTCTCCCTCACACCCTCACCCTNCCCCCAGCAGAGCCTCTCTCCCTTTCTCCTCACCCCTCTCTCCATCCCCAGTCCCATACCCCTGAGGCCCTGGAGCAGAGTAGACCAACACTGGGGAATCGATATTCTCACCATCACTCTCTCTTCCTCTCTGCCTCTATCTCTCCATTCCTCGCTCAATGTCTCCATGGCCAGCGTGCTCTGGCAACAAATGGAGGGCAAGGCTTTCAGTAGGGGAAGAGGACACTGCTAAGGAATGATGGAGAGATGGAAATGGAAACAAAGGGAGGAGAGGGGTACTGTAGTTTGCCTCTGTTCTCCCCCTCATCACATGACATCTTTTTTATAGTTTACCATTCCCTCTTTTTCCTGCTTGCTTCCCTCTTCTCCATCACCCTGTCACACTCCCTCCATACATAAAGGTCAGTTTAAGCGAGTGTGGTATTTTTAGCCGAACTCTCCCACTCACTCTTGCTCTTTTCCTCTCATTTTCCCCTCTCTCCTGTCCTCAGGTTAGACAACCCTAGTTGTGACAGATGAAGGAATGAGGAGTGAAAACATTCAATGGCAGCTTTTGGTTTCATCAAGCAGCATGTTTTATGCAAATAACATATCCCACAGTGAACATATTCCTCTGCATTGTGAAAGCAGTTGGCATCTAAGGCCATTCAACATATTAGCAGACATTGTTTAAATCATTATGTATTACAAAAATACTGTTCATCAGAATTTGTAGTGTGTGCCCTCTGAAGTTCTGTTGCATTATGAAATAATTTTTGTGTATGATTGTTTTGATGTATGTTCATGAGTGCAGACACATCTGGTATGAGTGAGAGTACATGCGAATGCGTATGCGTGTGTGTTTGCAGCAGCAGTTCAGAGCTGCTCAAAGCATGCTGGGAAGCCTGTCACTGCAAATCAAGCAAGGGAAAATCACCCAAGTGCACAGAGCAGAGAACCCACCATCCCCCACTTCACCCATCTCCCTTTCTCTATTACTCCCTCTTGTGCTTTCTTCTTTTCTTTCTCGCATGCTCTTTTTATAGCATCCTGCCTCTACAGTACTTTTCTAGTTTTATGAAAATGTGACTTCAATGCAAAAACAAACAAGGAAAGAAACCTTTTTTGAAGGAGGACCCAGCTGTATATTCCTTTGCTGTCCCTCACGTCACTCTGTGTCCTAGTAATAGTTAACAAATTTTCTTTTTCAATTCACCAATATTCTTGTCTGTTTGGGAAACTGAGTATATATACGCCAATTTTTACATTTACCGATGTCTGATAACTGGTAATTTACATGGTAATTTTGGCTCATATCAGTACAGTTAATTGAGACGTTGGCTATGGGACAACTGTTTTCATTTGAATTAAACAATCCATTGTGTCTCCCATGAAAACATTAACATAAATGCTAAATAAAATGATTGGATATGGTGTTATGTTTACATTTCTAAAGCACGCTCACAAAGAAACTTGAAAAACATGAGGCTGCATCAGTTGTTTGGAACTATTGTTGATCTACTCTTTGATGTTTGTACTGAAGTCACAGTTTTATCAGAATATTATCACCAACATCACCTGTTCAAAGATAGAAAAGTTGCAGAGTACTTGTACATGACAGAAGAGAGATTGAGATATTTTTCCAGGAAAACAACTTTAATTCAAATGGGTGAGCATGAGCAGACAGTACATACTGTAGATATTCTCTATATACTGTTGTTATTGTCATGTAAATACAGCTTTATGCAGAAAAATTGTCTAAAAATACTGCTTTATTAATACACCTTCAGTGCACCTTTTTGGCATTCAGTCAATGAGATTAGTGCACATTACTTCAAGTCAGATGGAGAAAAAAATTATTTTGGCATAGCACTTTCAAAACTCACGTGTTCACTTGAAAGCTTCCGTGTAAGATTGTGTTTGTCAGCATAGCCTCAAGTGAAAACAAATCAGCAGGATGGAATCCAATCCTTTCATTCATCACTTAAGTTTTTCAAAATGCACAAAAAGTTAGATATTAATGATTGTTCAGCTAGCCTTTACCAGGTTTAAACAGAAGTAGCCTGATGTGGTTAAAAGAAACAAACATTTGCACACATTTACACCTGTAAGGTATAAACCATCCACATACAGTATCAAAACATTGAGATATCAGAAATATACCAATGCAGGTAAGCTGACTAGTACATTATCCATCTGTAGAGAGAGCAATAACTTTTCTTTGAGAATACTTTTACAATTTGTTTTCTTGATATTCTCCTTGAGCATAATAATATTGTGTGAAGTCTTGAACTATGCGTTTCCAAAAGGAAAGTGAGTGTGGGGGCCTAATGTTCTGTATGCTTAAAAAAGTAAACCCACCTCTGTCTGGCACAAGGCTATTTGCTTGGATAAGTAAAATGATATGGATTAGAAACAAAGTCATGCCGTAGTTTTATGCACTGTTTTGCCCTTCAGGTGTTAACCTGATCTCTTCTTTTCAGGCCTGCTGCATGTGCGGCAGGTACCTCACCTGAACTGTCTGTCAAGTCAGTTTCCTGACCACAAGGACCTGGCCTTTAAACTCAAGAGGAAACAGTTCAGCATTGAGGTATGTTGTCATAGTAACTCAGCATACACAGGGTTTCTTCATAAGAAAACACTTAGTTCAGTTGCTTGATGAATTTTTAATACTGCCTCTCAATCTGATTTTTTTTATGCTCTATCTATTTCTCTAATGTATAAACAGTGTATTTTTCTTAACCTGATATGATATCATGCAACCATTAACCTAAAACGAGCTCAATTTAGATGCAAGGTAATTATTTATTAAGAAATCCATTACATTTCTTACCGTAGTATTCATCCTGTTCAGTGCTCCTGAAATTAAGTGGATAGTAATGAGGAGTCTCTCATGTCAGCCTTGCGCTGCCAAACGGTGTGTGCTGTTGTCCATAAGGTGGCAAAATGAAAGGTGAAACTATTGATCATACACTTTTGCTGGCAAACTCACCCCAATCTGAGAGAAATTTGTTGCTGTCTTTAATATGAAATGTAAATACTTGTAGGAGTTTAGGTTATGAATTACCTGCTGCTATTGATATCAGTGCATGGACGTTAGTTGAGACAAGTCCTGTAATTCAGAGATCTCCCAGCCAGCTGGCAGAATGCCAGTCAAACATAAATGGCAACAAAAAATAGGTTCAAGCTAATAGAAATATTTTAAGCAACAGTAATTCATAAAGGCAAACTCTGTAGGTGTTACCCATTTTGTATAGCACGTCATTTGTTCATTAAATACCCAACCAGCAACAGAGACAAGTCTTGATCAAAAATGAGCAGGCATTAGCTTATACCCTGTAGGTTATGTCACTTTGAAGTTGTACATGATGCAAATAGCCTCTGCTGGATCTTAAAATGTTTGAGAATGAGATGAGAAAAATATAAATTCACAGATGATCAAAACTTTTTTCATGTTGCATTGTGTAATGTTGCCTGTTAGCTCAGCCAATCTAAGCCCGTGGAGCTCAGAAAATTGGGTTGTATACATAGCACATGATTTTATGACCTTTCTATTTCTTTTTTCATTTTGATTTATGATTTGTCATCCTCTTTCTCTTTCTCTTCCTCTTTCTGTCAGATGCATCATTTTGCCTCTGTCATATCATCATTCTCTCTCAGAGTAATCAATCTGTCATTGAACTACCACTCTAGAGACAAATTAAGGGGCCCTCCTCTTAGCTGAGGCTCATGATTGGTCCTCATTACATTATCATTACCTTATCACACCCTCTAGTCCTTTGGCTCTTAGTGGACCCTATTGTTTCAGGCAGGAGGTGAGGGGGAGGAGAGGATCTCCCCCCCAATGTTCCCTGCACCCTATGGTCAACCCCTTCTCATTTTCTGCCAACCATTACCATCCTTCTAACCCTTTATCCTGTCGTCTTTGGTCCTCTCCCCCTCCTTTCTCTGACCCTCTGAATAGGGCACTCCAGTATAGATTTATAAGGTCCATAAAAGTCAAGGTGGTTATCCTCAATGGCCTTTTAATTAGGCCTCTGTATTGAGCAGGCCAGGGGGCTGAGGTCTAGAGCATCACTGTAGCTCTATGAGGCCTAGTTACTGTGTCTCATATCTCAGGAGCACATTGTTAAGACCAAGCATTGTCTGCCTCCCTTGTTTAAGGAGCTTTATTGGAGTTTTCTTTTGAGTGGGAACCATACTCTTGTATTGGCCTCAGAACAGAGGATTAAAAAAAAGCCAAAGTGAGTGATATTTAGACAGCACTTTTCACAATTTTAACTAGCTGACTAGCTGACACCTTTGACATAAAAGTGTACATTATATGAAATGTCAGTCAAAATCCCTGGCTGGTGTCATTGTTGTGTGTCAGGGAATTTCCCAAAGAGTATCACATCACTAGTCATGCTTCAAATGAATCAAAACACAGATTAGGGGATTGTACTATTACTCTTTTATGTTCTGTTCTCTGGCACTGTGATTGGCTGTCAGCAGTTTTGATCTCACATGAGGTAGAGTTGTTTTGAAGAAATTAGTGGATATTTTCTCTATCTGCTTCTTTGCAGTGTCATGTCTTTGCAGTTTGTATCATTATACCCGAGTGTAATACTACCATTGTGTTCTGACTATGTGGCTCATATGTTTGACTTGTTGGTCAGCTGCCTCGGTGGGCCACTGTGATTGACACGAGATAATGATTGGATTGTAAGTCCAGTGTCTGACATGTGACAGCCCACACCATCCCTGCTAATCACCTCATTTAATCTAGCAACAGGACACCTCTGCCTGGAGTCACATCATACAGAATTCTCTTATTCGGTCTTTTTGTGGGTGTATGCAGCTTAGAGCTCTACCTTTGTCTTCTTCCACACATCCATCGCAGCATCTGAATTTCATGGTGGACTTACACTGCTGTGGCCTTTGTTTTTAAATTTCACAACTCCTTTTCCCATATTTTCTCTCTCTCTGTATGTGTATTAATTTGTCATGTGAAGGTGGAGTGGCAGGTGATTGACAGCACCATCTCCTCACCAGGTTGATCAGGCAGCTACATATCACCCTGACTGCACATAGTCATCTTGATAACTAATTTATTAACTGCTGTTTGACTCATGCTTCTATCACCTAGCACCTTAGGCACGCGGAAATGTATTTGTTTGCCAGCACACAGAGTACTAGTTTTGTCAATAAAGATATATTATTGTATTTTTTTATTTGTAAGAATTTGAATTCAGTCTTTTTTTCTTTTCTTTTAATGTTTCACTACATTCTTTCCCAATTTCAGGCCCAGCAGATCATGGTTCTGTTGGTTGGTTCAATAAGTCATCGTGGTAACCACTGACATTTCTGAGAGTTCAAGCTGCGGTTGATGAGCAGTTATTAGCCATGATGCCTGAAGCCAGAATTAACCCATGGCCCTGTCTGAGCAGGTAGAGGAGTGTTAGGTGTTTAGACAAGATTAACACATACTCATAGACACATACACAAATATTACTTAGTCCCACACATAGTTATTGACATTCATGTGGTGGCACAGCAACATACTTATTGAGAAACACACATGTATGTGACAGACTTTCACAAACATGCATACTCATGAGAATATTCCCATTCGCTCTTGCTGAACAAGCACACACTTCTGTCACTTGTTTCACAATGCAAGATGCTTTGAGGATGAAGCTCTGAAGAATGCAGATGAACGAAATTACATTCCCTTACCTTTGTTTGACCCTTTAAACTGACAGGCAATGTGCCTGTGGGGTGCTGGTGTGCCAGAGGCATGTCAAGGGGTCAAATACAGTATAAGACAGGGATTTGTGTCAAATTAGTATTTTCTTAGAGAGAATATACGGAGTTATCTGTAGAACTGATCACTTTTGTCAGGTGGATGTCTGTATAGTGTATAGGCTCTAAGATAACCTTTCTAGATTTTGTGATTTTCTGTTCTGCTTGTCTAATGGGTTTTTTGTTTGTTTTTTGAGTACATTTTAAATGTAGATGAGTGGAAGTGAAAGGAGAAGAAGATAATCATGATGATGGTGCTGAGGAGAAGAGGAGTTAAAGGAAACAGGAAGTTTAGCTGAAAGAGTCCGAGGGAGATTTGGTAGAGTAGGTTAATGTTTCTTGGCATGTCCTCAAAATGTCTTTAAGACAACGCCTGTGTCTGCCCCCTGTTGCAGCCTGTGGGTGCCGAGGGAAGGGTGTTAATGGACCTATGTGAGGAACAGAGCGAAGAGTTGGAGAGGAGGGGGAGGCGTAAGCAGAGAGGAGCAGTTAAGTGATTCTCAGGTCAGGTCTAATTAAAATGAGGGCTTTTCCTCAGAGGCACCAAAGCGTCTTATTGAGAGAGAGAGATTACAAAAAAGGAGGGAAAGAAAGAATTGAAGAATACTGAATGAGTTGGACATAGCCTCAGCCCATAGGGCTTGTTTGTGTATTTGTTTGTATGTTTGTTTATATTACATGGCTGGTTGTATATCTGCCTCCCCTTGTCTCAGGTACTGATGATCAGAGAAAACCCAACATTTATAGAGAAAGAACTGAACCCAGCTGTTCAGTATTCACTTCTAATAGAGGATCACAATTAATATTCACATAGTGACAGTAGTTAAATTCATGCAGTAGGCTTACTGGATTGTCTGAATCCTGTTAGTCATATACACAACGTTAGGATTCCATACATCTGCCTGTGTTTCCTACATCTGCCTCTGGAATCAGGATCAGATGGGAATGGACCTTTTCAATAATATTCCTAGTAAATAATTTATGCTTCCTCCCTTGGTGCCTGTGTTGCATTTTAGAATGAGGTGTGCTTATGGCTTGTCCATGTGTGTGTGTGAGATAGAGAGAGCTTGGTGCAAGCCAGTCAGTGGCACGCGATTGGATCCCCTAGCCGAACAATATTCACAACATACATCAGATTTGCATCTATTATTTAGCAGGGACTTTATCTATTCTGCAAATGTGCATAAAGGGTCCTGCTTGTAAGGACTCTGTGCTTGTGATAGTGTGTGTGGGTGGGTGGACAAATGTGCAAGATTTTTGAGTTTGTTTGTGATGGTACCAACATGATGATCCTTTCAATGTGATGCAGGTTTCCTGCACAAGTGCATAACCACCTTTTATCCTGATCTCTTAATCCTGTTGCAAAATCTCACCACAAAACAGCTTGGTTTTATGTGGTGCCAGTTAGACCAGTGGCAAAGGTGACCTGACATAAGTTTAAGGTATACTGTGGAAAAAGCCAATGTTCACAAATCACTGAGGACACTGGTTAAAACAATTCCTTTTTATTTTCTTTTTATTGTCAAATGCCTGTAGAGGAAAAGTTGTAGAAGTCATCTTTGTTGTGGTCCAGTCGAAACTCAGTAAGGATATCAGGGACTTTGACAAATGTGCTGCCCTCTATGCTACTTCAGCATAGTGCCCAAACATTTCACAAAACAGACAATATTAAAACAAAATAAAACAAGGCATATGTGCTCTCCTTGCCAGACTGAGTAATATTAGGTTTGCTTATACTAGCCTGGAAGTGAAGCTGTTTTATCAGTGAGCAGTGAACCCTGTGCACCACTCAGCCCTCATCAGACGAGACTGACCACACTAGACTCAAACCTGATTAAAGTAGGCCTAGTTTTCTTCAGTTTCCTAGTTTTCTTCCAGTTGGGGGGGGGGGGGNAGGGAGGGAGGGAGGGAGCATGCCACTCTACATCCATGATGTCTTTGTGGTACTATAGAGCATGTGTAAGTGTGTCCAGAAAGGGCTCACCATTAGCATAATGGTAGTGACTAGGGAACCATAGACCCCCTGGTGCATAAAGACTGGCAAATATGTTCAGCCTTGACCCTGTCCATCATAACAGACATATTTCAGAAATCATTTGTGTCTTTTAAACCGTCTTCTTCTAATGTAGTTGAACTAATATCGATTCAGTTAAGCTCAGAAAATAGATATTTTAATTAGATTTTAACTGGAGACACTTTCACATAAAATTATTCATATTCTAGAATTAGAATTTGCAGGACATTGTCGGATTTGTAAAACAAACATATTTTGATAAATGCAAAAATCCAAACACTCAACACTGAAATATTTTAGATAGCACCATTTTAAAGTTGCTTACTTCTGATAAACACTTACCAGCTGTCATTGTGGCTTGACTAAGTAGTCACAAAGGCAGAGGTTGTCCCATCAATATGGCACCTAAAATTGAACAACATAAAGGAACAATTCCTTCACTCCTGCTGGTCCACAGAAAAAGAAAAAAATACCAACATGGGCACAAACAGCTCCCTTGCCTGAATTGTTCAAAGGTGGAATGTTGATCCGGAGCAGGAGCATCCAACTCTGCTTGGGTCCTAAAAATAACTTTCCCACACTCTCACCACTCAGTGTCCTGGGGGGTCAGGAGGGGTCAGGAAGTGGTCTGCATGTCNTTCCCACACTCTCACCACTCAGTGTCCTGGGGGGTCAGGAGGGGTCAGGAAGTGGTCTGCATGTCTGCTGTATTTGTGCATGCTTGGTGATGTCCACCATAATATAGATAAATTTCATGTCAGATGGGATTTTATCCACGTCAGCATTTTCAAATTGTTTTCTAAATTTGCTGTCCATAATAAAGGCATGGCAGAGTAATTCAAAGTGCACAAAACTTTGAAGCTAAAACAGCAGACACCAAAACAATAAAGAAAGCAGTCTCCTCTTCTTCCTCCTTAGTTGGTTGCAAACAACAAAATCATACATTACCATCTGGTAACATCTGGTATGTACTGGACTTAGAGTACTGCATGGGCCCGAGCCCATCATTCCCACCCTATCATCCTCCCAATCCCTCATACATACACACTATCGCTAGAGTTTACAAATGCACCCAATGCCATTGTGCAATAAAAACAAGCTTTTTTTTTTTGCTTTTTACACCATAAACATAAATAGCATGTACCTATAGGTGGTAGTCCATATTATCTCAACAAAATTTGTATATTTATTTCCATGTCTTCAAAAAAAAATATATTATAAATAAAAGACAACCAAACCAAAAACACAAAAAAAAACAAAAAAAACCCCCCAATGATCTCAGACCAATATTTCCTCATATTTTTTCAAAATGTTCAACTTAAAACATTTTCTTAAATTTAACCATTGTTGTACATGTTTTTAACTCATCTTCAAGCTTATTCCATAAATTAACCCCTTTAACTGAAATGCATCTGTTTTTCAAATCTGTTCTTACTTTAATTTTCCAAAACATATGACTTCCTTTAAGATTATAGCAACTCTCTCTCTTTTGAAAAGCACTTTGTATATTCTTTGGTAACAGACATTTATACACTTTATACATTAACTGAGCAATAGCATAATCTACAAGATCATTAAATTTCAATATTTGTAATTCAACAAAAAGTGGGTTTGATGGTTCTCGATAATTACTTCAAGCTCTCATCTGCTGCTACAGTATATCAGCCAAAATTTCAGACTCCACACAGTAGACACTGTCATTATTCTATTCATCAGCTTCTTTCAGAAAAAGTAAGCTTAATAATGCTAAATCAGTCAACACTCATTGAGTGGGATTCATAAAACTTAGTGCAAGACAACGTGTCGATATGAGCAAATATCATCATGCAACCACATTCCCTCATTCACAGCGGCATCTTTTAGTGTGTCCCTAGAAAGAGGCGATACAACGGTACTTCTTTATAGTCGGGGAAGCTATTCATAAGACACATAAAAACAAGCAAAATTTAAGACCTATTTCATGCTGGTGTAAATTTCAGCAGTATGAAATCTGGGCGCTGTTTAAAACCATATTTGCCTCATGTGTTAATGATCAATAAATTTAATATATAAGCCCACTCATCTTACCAGTCAGTTTATTTAAATTGTGCGTTTTGATCCAATCTCGCACACACAGTGGCGCTGAGCTCCTCATCTGCTGCTTTCCTCTGTGTCTCTGTGTCTATTTCCCCCTGCACACACGCATAGCAATCACACAATCACACACTGCAGAGGTTAATGCACGCATTTACCTGTTAGCTTATCTTAGTGTCACTCATTCAATATGGAGCTATAAAGCAGAATTTAGGTTTCTTTTGCCGATTTACCGTGTTAGTGTCGCTTTTATGCCAGATACAGCAGTATTAAGTGTGGCTCTTAGTGCATTAGTGCAGTCTTAGTGCAACTCATTAACATGCTGATCTTCATTGGCTTTTACCTGTGACACGCCTTACAGCAACGCTACCTTAATGGAACACCGGTGTGCTGATTGACATAATGGAAGGTTTATGAATGAGCTTCAATTATCACCTTGCTTATTTAGTGTGATGCTGTGTAGTTATCGTGTTTTGTTTTTTTTGTTTGTTTGTTTGTTTTTTTAAATGAACCCCCCCTCCAATAGTCTTTTTCTCTGTTTTTTTCATGGCATGGATGTATGTGAATCATTGCGTGATAAAGGTTTCTCAGTCCTCTCTATTTCTCTTTATCTCCAAACAGGCCATAAAGACATTTGTTTCAGCTAATCATGGCAGCTACTTAACCCCTGCCACTGTGAATATGGTTATGAATTGTATTTAAAAAGATTCAGCAAACAGTCAACACACTGAGTTGTTTAAAATGATGTTGGCCATTGAGAGAAGTTGACTAGCTGTTAGCAGTGCTCATGAATTTTATGAGGGTCAGTGTCCCTGCTTCTCAGAGTTCACAGGTGGCTATTGAAAGGCCGAGCCAGATGATGGAGGATAGTTAGGACGCATATAGAGCCATGAATAGATTTTATTACACTCACTAGATAATTCAGAGGCCATTTGAAGGACAAGCCTGCACTTCAAAAGACAAGTTTGAGGGCAAGGTGATGGTATTCCTTATCGGAAAGTTTATGACCCCATCCAAGAGTTAGGGTGCATATGTGAGTCAGTGGTTTGTGTTTGTTCATCAAAATAGAATAGTTTTCTTTGTGATTTGTCAGTGTGTGTGTGTGTGTCAGCTAACAAACACATATGTGAGTATGTAACAGTGGGGGGAGGCGAGGTGGGAGAATACTCCAGTGTGTGGCTTAACTAAACTTTCCTTTTGTCCTAACAATGGTGAGTGATGATGAGTGACAGGGGTGTTAGGAGTGGGATCTGGGGAACAGAATGTGCCTAAGCAGTATGTACCCAAACTCACACAAAAGGCAGCAAAGGTCAAAACTGAGGCATGCATGTACTGGCATACAATAATGCAAGAAGCTCTATTGTGCATCGTACAATGTTTGTATCTCTTTCCTGCGCACAAACTACATTATTTTAACACAGTTGTGCTATTTTATGATACATACATTTCAAAAGGATATATTGCCAGTTCTTATTAATTCAAATTAATAAAGTCAATTACTAATAATGGAATGTGTAAATGTTGAGTATTTTAACACCAGCAGCATAAAATGCTCAACACAAATCATAACTGCTCTCCGTTTTACTGCCAGACTTTGAACTTTAATAGCAGTACTAGCTCTTGGATGTACTCATTCTATATATTAACAAAGCCAAAATACATAAGTGTATTCACTTTGAAAAGACACCTTACTCAGTTGTCTTTATCTTACACCAAATCCAAACGTTCTGCTTACACAGTGCAGTTACATCCCCCTTCTCGTAGCCTCACACACACATATCCTGCCCTACGACTAGCTAGGGATGACGAGGACTTGCGTGCAGGTGTTTCCCTGGAGACAGTTGTAGACTGAGGGCTCGGAGGCCCAGGGATGACTCTAGATGACGATTAGTGAGGAACATTTTTTTTTTTTGCCTGTTCTCCTCCTGTCCCTCCCCCTTTCTGAGCTCAGGAAGTGATCATAATGGGGAATGACAGCTCACCTCTCCCTAGCGTGCCTACGGTCCTCGGAGTGTTACGCCCCCCCGTGTAACTTCATCACCCACCCCCAAGTCCTGGAAAGCCAATAAGGTTACTCCATATGTTACTCTGAGTTTTCTTTTGGTGTGTTATTTTTTTGTTTTTGCAAATCAGTGTATTTGTTGTGAGGACTAAAATGATTTGAAGAGTCAAATTATCTTTTTGTTTGATCCCCTCATCATAAGTAACATAGAGACTGTTTTTTTTTTTCCTTCATCTGTGCCTCTTATTCTTCTGTGTGAGTTGTGACTCAGTGGTGTGAAAAGATCCAGATCCTGGAGTTCCACATTTAATAAAGGCTTCATGTTTGCAAAGGGAAGTGATCTGATGGCTTGATGTTGTACGCTCACTTACACAGCTTGTTGTATGAGGACATCATCTACTCTTGCTTCATCTACCTCTGTCTCTCTATCTGTGTGTGTGTGTATTTGTGTATTTGTGCACCTGTGTTTAGAAAGGTTATAACCCTGATAGACTTATCATTATATGCTTTGGAAATTTTTATAATGTTAGGTTTGTGTAAATTGTATCTTAAGGCTCCTCATTATGCAATTCATTTTTTTCTGTTTATTTGGAAACAATATATCTCAAGCTTAATTGCCAAGTTTAACCAACTTCCAAAAGTTTGAGGAAATTACCGTAAATCATGTTTTTGTACTTTGATGTCTACTGCTTAAATATACCAAATACATTAGATGGGCATATTTAAATTTTCTGTGGTAGATATCAAAGTCTTCTCTCACCAGGTGACTTAATTTTGTATGTCAGAAAAAGACCAGCTTTTGTCAATAAGAGGAAAGATCTTAATGAATGACCCTCTCCAATTAAGTCTCAATGGACCTGAAAGTTCAACAGCCTCCTTTTTAATTCACAGTCTTAAAAAAAAAAAATACTCTGACCTTCAGCAGCCAATGTTTGAGCTTTCTGCATCAACAGAGAACTCTAAAAAAAAAAA
>VXCM01000652.1:115136-186403 GCA_014773175.1 Lucifuga dentata
GTGTGTGTGTGTGTGTGTGTGTGTGTGTGTGTGTGTGTGTGTGTGTGTGTGTGTGTGTGTGCATGCGTGCACATGTGAGTGAGCATGTTTCTATGCGTGTGTGTGTTTAGAGGATGGTTTGCGTGCTTAGATGGGTGTGGAATGGAGCACAAAAGCATGTATCGTGGTGAATATTGGAGTAGGCAGAGTGCTGGCAGGGTCACTCTGGGTATAGGAGTGCTTTCCCTCACTCTTACTTACTCTCTCATTCCCTCATTCTNAAAAAAAAAAAAAAAAAAAAAAAAAAAATCAGCTTTTTAAGACTGGTGCTATCACCATTTTCATGGCCCTTATTCCAACTTAACAGCCTTCAAATTCACCCTTTCAGCTGTATTGGTACCAGCGCCAAAGCCAACTTGGTATCTTATAAGCAGGTGCCTGTTTTAAGATATAATCATGGTGAACATCTAACCTAAACTCAATAGCTGAACCTCATCTGATTTAGATGTCAGCCAGAAATGCTTTGGCACAGCAGCACCACTGTGGGAATCAATCTGAAAGGTTAGAGAATGTGAGATAAGTGACAGTTGGGTGTGTGCATCTTCCCAGTATTCTCTCCAAACACCCTCAAGCAAGAGTGAAATCTCAGCCACGCCCCACATATCACCCCATGTGATGGTTTGGGATGCATTCTGCATTTGCCCTCAGACACGCAACGCTGTTCTTTGAGTGTCTTTTTTTTTTTTTTTTTTTTTTACTTTAAACCACACTTTTCTCTGTGTGCTGTACAAGTGCATTGCCACTTCTGGCCTTAATGGCAGCCTACATATCAGAGAGGAGGCATGGGGCTGGTGTGATCTGACTTGTCTTAATTACAGGCAGTATCCAGTAATAGGCTGCCTCCATAGATATCAGCCATTAAAGCAGTGTCTCTGACAGGAGAGGTCCGATTTGCTATGAGGTAGGTGATAAAAAAAGCCATGCCTCATTTACCTCCAATTTTTTGTTCACACATCCCCGTATTTAAGTCAAGTGTGAAGATGGCAAAAGACTGAGTTAAACTGATTTATCTATGTGGTGGTAGCTAATCTGCTGCTCCTGATTGCCTTGTCAGCAATCAGTGCTATGCAAGTAAAATTGGATGTAAGTTGTTTCGGTAAAGTTTAAATGCTTAAGTTTTTATTAAATGGTTGTTTCTATTTTCTTGATTAATATGAACTGTGTGTCATGACTCTGTTGTGAACCCATAAAAGATTTTTTTTCCTGATAAGCAGGACCCTACCCAGGCCTAAGGCTTCTTTCTTGGTTTAGGCTGAGTTCAGTTCCAAAATCTCAAAGTAGGAGTCCTTGTCTGCTAATTGAGCTAAACACAGTGGTGCTATCAAACAGACTTTACAAACTTGAGTCAGAAGTTCTTCTTTCAGCAGGATTTTACAGTTTTCCCCAAACTACCTGTGGGTGTCTACTTTTCATTTCCTGCCACAGACATGCACTGACCTCACACTTGCAATGCTTTTCTTAAGGATGATGTTGGATGCTAAACTTTATATTGATGTGAGCCGATGGTTACTGATACTGATGAATTCAGAATCCTCCCATTTCACTCATTCATTTTGTCTTTGTTAGCACTAGAGCATCATACAATATGATGACATGATATGTTTGAGTAATTCTACCAACGGCTTTGCCATCCATTTCAAATGCCATAAAACAAAGTGAAACCATTAAAGATAATATACCCATTATTAGTATGGAAATTAGAAATGGAATGCCATAGAGTACTGAAAGCTTGTCACTTGAATGACAGTTAAAGACACTCCTGGTTCAGTGCACTGTATTTAAGATATGTTTGATGTTTTTCAAACTCCATATTTGGCACATTATCCTCGGGTGGCAGCTCCCATCTTGTTGGTATTTAAGACAGATTTCAACGAATATTACTGGATCATTGTGGCGGCTGCATTTAAGGGTGCATCTCCCTCATAACAGGGAGGTGTCGTCTGCTGACAGATCACTGTCTGGATGAGAGAGCACAGCAGCATCCCACCTCATTACCGTAGTAACACACTAACCAAGGGACCAACACACTGCTCGCTGTGATTAAGATGTAAATTTCCTCTAATTGGAATGTAAATTCATACATTTATATGAAGACGTCAGCTGTCAGATTGCAATATTGTGTCCTTTTTTCTCTCTTTCCCCTGTTCCCCAGGCAGGGACTAGTGCCTGTAATCTGTATCATACTCCCACAGCCATCCTGGGATTTGCCGTTTGTTTAATGGCAGGCTCATTGTCCTGCATCCNTACTCCCGCAGCCATCCTGGGATTTGCCGTTTGTTTAATGGCAGGCTCATTGTCCTGCATCCAGCTCGTCATTGTAATGCTTCTCATTCATGTTTCTGTGTTTTGTTGCAGTCTGATTTGCTCTTGCTACCTGTGTTTGTTCCTCCATGCATGGCTGAGCCATCAGGGCTTTGGGGATAGGGAGGGACTTTGAAACGGGGCCGGGGTCATTGGGTGGCCGTATTTTGTGTGTGCATCGATTACTTCTGCTGAATGTTCCTCAATGCAAATAAGTCTGCCACTTTGAGAGGAAGCACATGTATCTGAAGTAATTAATTTTACCCTTGAATGCCAGCTGTGGTGTTGGTGTGATGTGCTCCAAATTGAGCTTTCTCACCAAAAAGGTGTTAATTTAGGGATTTGGCAGATGAAGTAAGTGTGTTTGCCAATGTATATGGCCTGTATTGGGATACACCTTTTTTTGTCCTGCTAATTTTGAGATTGTGCCATCATGTGAGATTGTTAGTCTTTCCTGATATGTGACTATGAAACCTCATCACTTTAAAATTGCTGTCATACAAATTTTCTCAGATATTTAAAATTCTTAGTCAAAGCTAGATTTTACCATGCTTGAGTCTCTTTGTGTGTATAGGACGTGATAATGTTGGTGTATGTGTGCTTGCATGCTTGCAATACGTGAGTGTGTGCATGTGTGAGCAAGCAAGCAAGCATGTGCGTGTGCAAGCATGTGCGTGTGTGTGTAGGGCCAAGAGGGTAAATCCTTAACATTGAGGTCGAGTTGAGGTGAACAGTAGCGTGTGTATAAGCACATCGTCAGATTACATTACTACTGTGCTGTGCATAATAAATTCAGTAATTTGGAAAAAAAAAAAAAAAGAAATCAAAAGTTTCCTCAGTATGGAAGAATAAACATGAAAAGGTGTTTCCAATCTGTTGATAAAATTAAAATAAAATAAGCCTTTGTTTAAAAAAAATTGGATACGAAAATGTCACATAGACTTATTTGTACAGAAAAATCTAAAATGTGAATGTACATGTAATATGACGATTACTAATGATGATGTAATGAAGCTTTTGCAGAGTCCATTTCTCAATGGTCTCAAAGTTTAAAAATCTTTCTTTACCCTGTTTGAGGCTCATTATTATTAGCTTGTCCTTTCTCTCATTTGTTTAATAATTGTTCCAGAAGAGACAGAAGCAGCTTTCATGCCACTGGCCATGTTTTGCTGATACGCAGAGTGATGAGCAAAAGCAGGATTTCCTTTTGTTTCTCTGTTTGTATGCACATCATCCAGCATCTCTGGGTGTGTACTGCAGGATCCTGCATATCTCCTGCACATTCCTCTCAGGCGTAGCTGCTGTGTGAAACTTTACAGGTCACGCAAATCTCTCTGTTCACATGCTGGAGTACGTTGTCAGAATGTTTTGCCTGTACGTCTTCATTTTTCACAAACTTCCTAAATATTACCTCAGTCAATTAAAAACAACCAGAAACATAAAGATTAAAGATGTGTTTGTAATATATCATTCTCTATGAAGGGTGTTGCAGGATTTGACAACAGCACATGTAGGCGTTGTAGGTGTAGCATTGGCGTTCCCAGAAGAAACTTCCAGGCCAAGCAGAGAAGATGAAGAGAGCAAGAGAGGATGAAGAGATCCTGCTATTATAGTCCCAGCTGAAACATATAAGCTGTGTGAAAGAGACAGTGGTTAGTGAAAGGTCAGAAGGTCATCATAGACCTTGCAGTATAGAGAGGGAGATTCCCATGCAGATTGAAGGTTGAGCTGTACACCAGGAATCTTGACTATGCTGCCATAGCATTTCGGTGCGATCCACGCACCTGTGGCACCTGACCTACGTAGCACGCCCTCCCTCAATTAGTCCTCTTTCAGGAAGGAATCCTAATGAACCTGATCTTTTCACTTCCATTCCATCCATCATCTTCTGTTTATGACACAGAATCAACAGCGTGGAAAACACACATGTTCCCTGACATTCTTTCTTTTTAAAACAGGAATCTGTCTCTGGTGAGGTGAACCGGCCGACTCTGGTCACGTGGATTTTTCCACATTTGGGATAGGCTCATGCATACAGGTGACTGGAGAATAACATATCAGTAATGACATTCTCATGCCCCCCACCCCATCCCCCCATACCACCTCCATTCAATTAAAGATCCACCCTTTGGTTGACTGCTCAACTGAATCATCCTCCTCCCTTGCCTTTGGGAAATATGAGAAATATAGTGGAGTACAAGTTATTTTTAGAATTTTCAAGTTGATGACTAAAGTCTTATTCTTCCGAATCTGGAAAATGTTGCGAATCCCCATTTCTGCTGTTTTTGCTACTGCGTCACGTTTAATCCACAGATCCTTTTGCCACATAGTACCACAGCACTAACCAGCCTTGGCTCACCACACTACAGCCTCTCTTCATCTGTAGACAGTAGCCAGATCTCAGTCACATGAGGAGAGGCAGGCAGGAATTGGGGCAGAGAGAGACAGACAGAGAAAGGGAGTGAGACCATTTTGTCCCCCAGGTATGACAGAGTCACTCATGCAGAAAGATCCCACATGGAGGGAGGTGGGAGAGTGGGAGGGCACTTGAAGGAACCAGACTTCTCTTGGCTTCCTCTTCTGGATTATGCCCCCCTTCCCTGAAAACACATCTGTCTTCTTTTCTCTGCCACATACCTTTTTTGCATCCTTCACTCATCTTCTTTTTCCAGTACCAGAGTACTCAGACTGTTTTCTACCAAAAGTGTTTCTCATTTTTATGAAATCGAAGTATGGCAGTTTATCAGAGTGGTTGTTGTCACATTTCATGCCACTTATTATATATTGTCAAACTTTCTGCAGATTACGATTTTTTGGAAGTTTTTATTCATTCTCTTTTTAGATGCCCAGCATTCTTTGGCATATGGACACACTGCTGTTACCATCACCCCAAGCAGTCCTTCTTAGATGCAAATATTTATTGGTTCTACAGTGATCACCATTTTAGTCTGTAGCAGATCTGTCTCATGGCTGCTTGCATTAAAACAATCCAACATTGCCCCTCCCCCCACGCAACAATCATTTGCGGATGTGTTGGGTGAAATTTAGCAAGAAATTATCATTTTCTGAATCACTTCACTCTGCTTGCCTGGTGTTTGTTTCATTCTTTCTCTTTCTCCATTTCGTCTTTGAGCTCTTTAAAAGACTGGGAGCCCCCTGCATGTTCTTCTTTTCGCTTCTTTTCTCTGTACTTTTTTTCATCATTATCCAACAGCACTTTTCTATGCGTGCAAATGCTTTCTGAACAGCATCCTTTCTTCCCTTTCAGGCTGGATGTCATTGTTGCTGCCTGTGGGCTGGGTGTATTTATTTAGGGGTAATTGGTGTGTGGATGAGTGAGGTAATGAGGTGCATCCACACTTGGCTGCTCCCCTCCCTGAGAGCCTGAGACAGACGTAGCCTAGCTGGGCTCCGGCTTGAGCTGTACCACACTGTTGTCTCCTCCACACAGGCCAGAATGGTTCTTTCATACCCAGGTGGACAAACACAATTGCTGGGGCTGATACCTCAATGAAGCTTCTGCTGTTTGAAGTGGTGTGTGTGTGTGTGTGTGTGTGTGTGTGTGTGTGTGTGTGTGTGTGTGTGATGCATTAGTCCATATGTTTATGGGCTTACGTGTGTATTTGTGTGTCGAGGGGGGGGAAAAAAAGAGTGCTTCCTATGTCTGTCTTGAATCCTTATTTGTCTTGTGGCTTGTGTTTGTATAAGTGATTTTCATTGTGTGTTTGTAAGCGCATGTATATCAGGCTGAGTGGGTGTTCAATGGAGCTCAAGGAGGACCTTTGGCTTCCATAGCCCCCTGCCAACCTCAAAATGCCCCTGATGTCATGCAGAGTTACCTAATGATTTCACTTACACCTCCCTTATCTGTCTGGCCTGTGCAACAGCAACTGTCTGACGCTTCAGCCTTTACATGCCATTTGCTGCCTCATATCCTGTGAAATTCAATTGCACAGCTCCAACTGTAGCCAGGGTGGGGGGATCTCCCTCTCTCTTTCCTCTCTCTCTCCCCCACTCTCTTTCCTCTCTCCTCTCTCTCACACTCTCTCTGCATCTCACATTTTTGCAAGTGAAAATATTAACAGTTCTACCATCACACTCTTTTCCATATTACCTCAAAGCAATTTTGCATTTTAGCATTTTTGTTCTCTAAACTCAACATTTTGAATGAGAGTCACAAGTTTTAGATGGGACATTTGGTGCTGCCCACAGGTGTTCGACAGATAATATTATGCATAGATTGTTTTGTTGTTATCAGGGTAATTGGTGTAGACCTGCCAGCCTTTGATAGACACACAATTACTGTATGTGATGCATAAGTGGACTCATTTTAGGACAGGATTTTGAGTTGTTAATGGTGCATTATTCAGCTTTTGGTCTGTCCCCAAAAGTGCCAGGCCAAATCAAACAAGCCGCTCCAGGGTAATTGAGGCCCACTCCGCACCCCCTGCGGTGAGCAAGGCAGAACTGTAATCCCCTGACAACTCTGACTTGGCCCCAATCTGGCAGGCCGCCCATTTCCCAGCAAAACGCCTAACTCTCCATCAGACAGAATGAAGAAGCTGATGGTCATGTTTGGAATGCCTTCCAATTTTGTTATTTTTTTCAGCTCGGCAGTTCTCTGTATCATCTTTGTACTGTACACTTATTTTTTCTTAATTTAAGCTGCAGTTTGTGCAACAGATTCTTGCTTATTCTTGCTCATTAGTTTTCTCATGGTTTTGCAGTTTTGTGATCAAAAGTTTTTGTTAAAATAAACACTTCCCAGAGGAACATTTTGAGTTTTTAACAAATTTTCACTTACCACAGAACTGTTTTGCCATAAATAGTATCAGAAAATAGAAAATCAAATATTGCGTAATGATAGAAAGTGATAGGAGGGACTGAAATGTAGCCATCCAATATTTTGTCAAATGTGTTTTTTAGAAATAAGAAAAATACTGTCATCTTTATGTGAATCACCTGTCTAACCAATTTATTATGAATGTAGCATGTTACCTGTAGATACATCCTGTGAAAGCATGTAGCTTTGCTTCAGACTGAACCTTTGTTTTAATACCAATTTTTCCTCCCAATGGAGAATTGTTTTGCTGCACATTTTATTATTTTTGTCTTGCTCTCAGGAAAAATAATAGTTTCATTGCACTTTTTTTTTTTTTCNTTTTTTTTTTTTTTTGCACATGGCTGTGTATTATGCTTTCACAGGCTGTGATGTCACATGCACTTTATGCATAACACATCAGGGGAACAAGAATATTTTTTAATCAGTATTGCCAAATTCTATTTGCAATGTGCCCTAAATTAACTCTTTTTGTTTTCATGCAAAATTCTGTGAGAAGGAGGAGTTCCTTTTAAAGCAGAAGATTTGGAGTAGAAGATTTAGCAATAGATTGTTTGACATTGCATATCGTGTGTTTTACAACAGTTATGGTGATGGAAACCTTGTATTTTTAATCCTTTAATAGACAAAGTATCCAGTCTGGATTATTCTTATACTACCATATAAGTATTAACCACTTTCAATTAGCCAAGTAACTGTAAATGTTGTTTGCTATTGTTAACCAAAAAACACTGACGTCTGTTCAGAAATTAAACAGAGGCTTTAAGCATTACAGTATACCATGCCAATTCTCTAACAGGGAGAGACTAATACAGCAAGAACGAGGTAAGAAGAAAAAAACAACTAAAAAATTCTGACAATTTTAATTTCGTCTAAGTTACATATTGGCAATAATTTCCATGTTTGTCTCTATTGATATGGAGATTTTGAATTGAATTGAAGTTGAAGAGTTGAAGAAATATTGAAGTTTTGAATTTGAATGAGTTATGAATGGGCAATTCTTAAAATAACGTTGATATGAATATATTTTCCTTCAGTTTATAATAATACCACTTTTTTTCATAGTGTTTTTTTAATATCATATTTTGTTTCTTGCCATTGTTTTAAAACGCCAAACATCCTCTACAGTATATACATGTGACACACCTCTTCTAGGGGTATTGCATGTATTTTACATGGTCTTTCTGATTTTTTTTGATTTTTTTTGATTTTTTTTTTTTTTTTTTTTTTTTTTTAAGTTTAGCATGCATTCTACCCAGGCACTGATTCAGTGTTTTAATAGCTTTAGTAATGCTTCACAATTAACATTCAGCCAGCGCTAGCGCTCTAGGTTAGGCAATAGCTGGTGTGTTTCAGGCTAAATTAGAAAACACTAAACAAAATTCTCATCACCATGGTCTTGTAGGGGTTGCAGGGTTATGGGGAAAATGGAAGGTAGTAAATCTTTTGACAGGAAAGCTGAGGTGATGTCTTATTCCCTGTGACATGTTGAACACCCTGAAGGTGGCTTTGCCCACAACCGACCCAGGAAGCACCTCACCTAGCTGTGGCTAAATTTACACAACCACCTGCCCACAGGGAGGGTACTGGAGAGAAAAGGTAGAGGTGGGTTGGAAGCAGAGGGCAAATGAGGTTGTAGAGAACTGAAGTGTGTCAGTATGCCAAAGGATGCAGTGCATTAACATTAAATATTTAAGTTAGCTAAATTAAACTAAAGTTAACTTTGCAAGATTTTTTCCAGTGTCAACATATAGGGCTTGCATATTTTTGTCCCTGTAGGCTTGTGTTTCACTTTCAGCATGTTTTCTCAGCAGTGCTGCAATATTGCATCAGAGTAGTGACAGTGAATAGGTCAGATTTTGGTTTTCCAAAGTGATGTTAGGAGTTCAGTAGACCGAAGAGAGCGAAGCATTTCAGCCTCCAGTGATTCCAGTGGAATTTCACTGGGAGCACTCCAGTTTTCCTCTCATAATGTAGATCTCCACTGTAACTGTGAAAGACATGACCCTCATTCAGAGTGTTGCAAATAACCGTGGTATAGTACACTAATGTAATATTTTAGGCTCAGAATTAACTATGGACTGCTGGCCCATATCTTACCTCATATAAGAAAGGCTCTCTGACCTTCCCAGGAGGTACAATGGACTCTGTTGTATTCCAGTGCAAGTTAATTACTTTTACGTTGCATTTTTGAGATGACATTTTTAGTTCAAAGCTTATTTTTCAGATTATGCAAAAATTTTGGCACCTACTATCCTTCAAAATGATCTTTTCCAGCAGCATTCATTTAGCCCCCAGAAAACTTTACCATTGGTTGCCAATGTCCAAAAATTGTAACTTGTAAATGTGTTTACAGGCACAGCTCTGTGTCTCACATTACCTAACATAACTTATAAATCACTGTTATCTCTAATGGGAAATAAAACAGTTGCCTAGCAGCAAGTTCTTGATTACTCCACATATTAGCTCGGACAACTGTTGTAGTTTAATGAACTGAACCAGAAGCTTAACATTTCTTTACCTTATTGCTGTGTTATGAAATTGTGTGTGTGTGTGTCTGTGTGTGTGAGTAAGGGATGGATAGATAGATAGATAGATAGATAGATAGATAGATAGATAGATAGATAGATAGATAGATATCCCTTACTGACACATTTTCATGAATAGACACTATTTCAGATCTTGACCTGTAAAACAGTATATTCAGGCTTTTTATAAATGTATTCAAAAGCTGCATATATTTAAGCACTCAAGGCAGACAGTCAAATAGAATATTAACAATTCTTGATGCTCCCCAGTGGCAGAGTTCAGGCTGTGTGCCTGTGGGCTGATGTGGAGTGAATGGCCTTAGAGGCTCTAGGCTGGTCTATGTGTGGCCCGGCTGGTCCAAGTCAGCAGTAATGACTGGCTTTGGCCAGCATGCCTGTTAATGTGAATGGGGTTACTCTGGGCAACACCTTTTCAGCTGGGTCCTATGAAGTCCCCAGTATGGTGGTCTTTGTCCGCACAAGGGCTGTCCTCTCAGCAAAAAGGGCTCCTTTTTTGTGAGGACTATCAACTGGTGATGGATTACACCCAGCCCCCTTTATTCATCAGGGCAGTCCAACAGACACAGATGCGAGCAAGCATACACACATATGTACACACACAAACACATGTGCACACACCTACACTCATACAGATACCTATGTATGGCAAAAATTTGGCACATTATCTTGCATAATTGTAATTTATTGTAATTGTAGATGCACACACACCTGTCAGGTGTCATGCATTCACCCAGTGTCCTTCTTTGCACTGAAATATAAAGGTGAACTCTCTTCTTTGAACTCCATTTGTCATCTTTTCTCCAGTGATCTTTTTGTATTCTTCCCTCAAACTCTCTTTGGGTGTTGGAATCCTCACAGACACTAACTTTGTGACTGCTGGTAGATGTCAATACGCAATATGTCTCCATACAATTTGTTGGATTGTTTTATTTCAAGATTGTGAACTTTGGGCACATAGTCATGTAATTGCAGTACACAGTGGAAAGCATCAACCACCAGTTGTCTCTCCTAATCTGTATTCTATCTTCTTTACAGAGGAGTAAATTTAGGAAATATGTGTTTTGCTGTTTGGCGGTGCCTTGTAGCACCAAGCAGGGAGATAACAAACTGTGATGTTTTTCTCTTTGGGCTTTTTTCCTTATAAAGCAATAAAACACCAATTGTACAGGAGGAGTACTAGCAGGTGGTGAGTGGAGAGGTGAACAAACTTGTAGTGAGAGCTGTAACACATCATCATCATGCGTAACACTGGAAATATTTCAAATGGCAGACATGTTGTCATCCTCCTCCGCCCACTCTCCCACCCTTTCTGATTCTGATATGCCCACTCCATCCTGTCTTTTGCGAGCACAATAACAGATCAAGCTTTTAAGAGAATGATCACCCCCACCTCTCCCAAGGGGTCAGCCTCTTACCCAGGCTGACACAGTAACCTCCAGACGACCTTTTGCTTTGCCAAATGTTATGCCTGTAAACTGTGTGCATGGCATTACGCACGTGCAAGCGTGTGTGCTTGGGTGAACCCCATCACAGTGCATCAGACAAGGGAGAAATTGAGTGTTCTGTGGGAGGGAAGACTGAGTTTCGGAAAGCCAAGTTGTACTAGTCTGCTTTGTGCCCTTGTGTTGTGAACACCTCTGTGTGACACATGCATTAGGCAGGTGGCAGTGTGTGTCTGTTTGTCTGTTTTTGTACATGGGCATGTGCACTTGTAGACTGAGTGTGGCAGAGAAAGGAATGAATAATAAATATGTACTTGATAACATGCTGTTTTTTATTTATAGTGACTAATGCAGTGACAGAGCCGTTTCATATTATAATCTGACATTGCTCAGGTACTTTCTTAACAGCAAAAAAATAGCCAAAAACTGTTATGTAGAAGAAATGGGCAACATTGCCATGGTCAGTTGGATTGTTGTTTAAGCTGTAGCCTGATTTAGCTTTAGTCATTGGTTCACTAAAGGCATTTTTTAAAGGATCATGCCAGTAATTTTGCATGTTTGTGCACAATAAATACAATCCCATACATGTTACAATACTTTTGATTTATTTATTTTATTGTTTGTCTTTCCTGCCTTCCAGACTGCCACTGGTTTCAGTTCATTCCAGCCATAAAAATCAACTTGTGGAGACGTGCTTGAGATAAATAATCATTACAGCAAACACAATGTCTTAATTTTTTTTATCAAAGATGCTGAATTAAACTGATACAACATGAAGCTACGTGGAAGAAAATGTGTTTGCACCAGGGAATATAGTCCCAGGAGACTGGGATTATATTCCCAGTATGTGTGTGTGTGTGTGTGTGTGTGTGTATATATATATATATATATANTGTGTGTGTGTGTGTGTGTGTGTGTGTGTGTGTGTGTGTATATATATATATATATATACCCCCAACAAATTTGGGGGAAAATAAATAAAATAACTATATATATAACAGACTGCTGTTATAGAGAAATTTAAAACAACCATGCCTTCTGCAATCATGGATAAGTATGCATGCAAAAATTAAAGTTAAGGTGGGTGTATGACCTGACCATTTTATTTTGAAAGATTTGGAGATTTAGCAAAATAGCACAAAACCTAAAGTACTGTTTTATGTTTGGGAAAATGGTTGGCAGTAATGTAACACTATGGGAATTATATATTGGACTCAAACATGCAAAACCACTGGTGTGGTCCTTTAAAATGACCAGGGTATTTAAAAACTTCTTCCATCTAAGTGTGATTATTGTAACAGGGTGTCTATGTAACACTTAAAAAATCTGCTCTTGCCAAAACTGTCAGGGGTCTTTTAACCAGAGGAGTTTTATATCAGAGTCATGGTTTGCGGGTAAAATGTGTGATTGAGGGGTAGAGGGCACAAGATGTCCCCCAGATATGCTGTCATAACCCATGCAGCTGCACTCTTTGCTATGGGCCTATTGGTAGTGAAGGCAGCACTTACACATGTTTGTACTCTACACCCTCTATCCCTCTCCAGCTCTCCCCAGGCACCACGTCACTCCAGGGATGGACCAGCACTCCCTAGCTCTACCCAAGTCCATAACACCAACTAACCCTGCTTCCTACCACAGCCACTGGGGTCAGTGTGCCCTAGCCCCCTCACTCTACAATGCCCACAGTCCACACCAACACTACCCTCTAAGAGAAACAAAATCAAACTGAAAAGAGACAAAAATGGCCCCACGCTGCCTTCTCTGTCAAAGCTCTTGACAGGCCTGAGCAGAGGCCCCCAGAGGAGGGTTCAGATGAAGATGATGACAGCGGAGATAACAAATCAAGTTGTTGTGTTATACACAGTTACACTTTGGCCCTTGTTTGTCCATCTGGTTATTCAGAAGCATTGCAGAGATAACTGATTCCCATGCATGTCGTGTTTAGTAACTTGACAGATACTATCAAATGCTGTTTTACATCAGTCTGTGGAGCATGAAGGGTAAGTGAGGAGCTACAGGAGCAGGACAGGAGTAAACATTCCATTAGGTATTAAAAACCTTGAAATATTGTCAACTAATCAATTTTCTGTTTGGACATGCTCAGTTTTAATGAAATTCAGTCATTTATTAGTCCCTTTAAATTCTTTCAGTGTTCGGGAGTATAATTACATTCAGAATGCTTACTCATCCTTCTGCCTGCTGACTGCTCTGTCAGATGCATTAGCCATGAAGCAGAAGAGATGAGTAGCCTGTGTCTGTATCTGTCAGTTTGTCTGACTGTATATTCCTGCCTCTCAGATTAGCCAGGGTCAGGCGGCAGGTGACACGGCAAGCAGGTGACCATCAGCCAATTACTGAAAAGAAACACGAGATGAGCTCCAGATTAGTCTGTTTCTTTCTTTTCCTGTCTCTTTTTTTTTTTTTTTTTTTTTTTTTTTTTTGCATTGGAGCTTTCCATATAAGAATTTATTTCCTGGTTCTTGATCAACTTCATAACAAGTAATGAGTGTAAAGATCAAATCCATAGTGCCTTGCCAGTAATTTCTTTGGCAATTAAATAATCACGTAAGAGAAAATTTGTGGGAAAATAAATACAATAAGAACAACAGAAAGGATTTTTACCTCCAGAATTGACAAAATACGTGGGATGAAAGCTTCCCAGTCAACAGGTTGTTGGTAGGGCAAGGCCAAGGATCATGTTGCACTCTTTGTTACCACAAAAGAAGAGGAAGGTAAAGCTTCTTGTCAGCTTTTGTTTGGTGCAGGTGGGCTAGAATTACCAAAGTGATGGGATTTATGCTGGACTGTTTCTGCATTTTTTCTGCTAAGGTAGCGGAAGTATTCTCTGAAATTGCCAGCGTAAATGTGATGATAGTTTACTTCTAGAATAGAAAAGGAACATCACCTCATTATGTGGGTTTTGGTGTGCTGACGTTAATACTAGTTCCTATAGGTTCTGCAAATGATTTCCCACACAATGCAGTGTAACTTTATAGGTGTGAGGGATTATGGCACTGGGAGGTGATTCAGCTTGGTTTAGTGACTGGATAGACAAGTCTGGGAAATTTCTACCAATTTCAGCTGTGAAACATTCTTCTACCATTTTGACCCTTGGCTGGCTGCAGAAATGGAACTGGAAATGGAAGACATTGACCTGGACATGGAAGACATACACATTAGTTTACAGTGGCTGCACTGCAGCTTTGCTGCTCAGGGAAATGGAATTGGCAAAAGGCTTCATCTCGCTTGTGATTGCATTTTGGACATGTGGTATATTGACCCATGCAAACTATTATGTAAAAATAGCTTTTTCTGTTATTCTGCATCAGTAGAATAACTGGAGTTGCTCGCTCATGTGTGACAGTATATCACCAGGTTGCTTGGTCATCAATTCTTCTGTGGCTGTAGTGACTTAAACGAAGTGATACTATGTTCACTTCCTGTCATTTCACTGACTTATTAAAGCTTATATGCTGACCAAATTACAGCAACGATTGTGTTAAGTAGATGTTTATGGGAAATATCGTGTCAATTCCATGAGCATATTCCAACATTTGCTAATCTGATTGGAACAGCCAGACCAGTCGTCATGTGTTCCAACAAGGTATTGGGTTTCCCATAGTTCTAAGCTACAGTGACACGGGCCAGTTGAAAGTGTGGCTATAACTCTATGGAAGAAATGACTCGTTAAATTACCAGCTAATACTCCAGTCATTAGCAAGCCGTTACCACCAGTGGAATGCCTTTGATGGTGCTGCTTTGTGTGAGTGGGTCCTCTTTAACCTCCTGTTGGAAAAATGTGTCCATTTGGATGTTGGAATACCTTATATTAAGGTAGAATATTCATAACCAAAACAGGCCAAAAACATGAAAATATCCGTAACTTGGTGTCTTCTCTGCCTCCTTCTTCCCGTCACTGCTGATGGGATATACACAAATAGATACCGCTGTATGTGGAAACTGTGAATGAGCGGCATCAAGCAGAGTATTCTTAAGAACCGGGTCTTTGGGGTGTTTAGTGAGCTGAAGGGAATTGTCCATTGTGGGGTGATATTAGTAACCCTCTTAGGCAAAGCTAGTCTGTGGGCCAGCCCTGAGGGCTCATTTCAAGTGCTTAGCACTTGTTTGGAGCTTTTTCACCCCTTACCCTGTTGCCAGCATGGCCTCAGCCCCTCTGGCTGTGGAGCGGAGCTGAACTACAGACCTTTACCCCTGCCTGCCACCAGGGACGGAACACTGACATCACAAATCTAACACACACAGACATACACACTTGTACACACAGTCTCACGTAGATTGTGGCACACACCCTTTTTTTCACAATCCGCCCATCCCACCATGCCCCTCAGTGTACCACAGCCAATGGTCTATTTTCCCGCCATCCAATTCCATCCACCACCCCCCCTCTTTTTTTCTTTTTCTCCACCCTCATGTAGGTTGCCAGGCAGCAGAGAAAGACTTCGCACACTCATACACCCCACTATGCCTCTGAGGGTTTTCCGGATGTCCTTGTTTACATCATGGAGTGTGTAGGTCGTAGGGAAGCAGACTCACAGCCTCCCTGTCTATGTCTGTCTAAATTCTACACTGACCTCCATTCAGTGGTGTCAATGCAAATGTTCATGGCAACACTGCAGTTGGCCTATCACTGCTGAATTTAATACATGGAGGGCTGTACATTATATTTGAATGCAAGTTTTAAATTGGGACAGAATTAATTGATTTGTTTTCTTGGATTGTTTTCATGCAGTTAAATAGCCTTGACAGTAAATGGCATTTATTTATTTGGAGTAGAACTGAAAGTAAAATAAGGTATTTAGACTCTAATAGCTGCTAACTGTTATCAGCTCTTCTTGTAATGATGTCACTGAATGTTCAGGGATGGTTGCTGGCAGTGTTATTAGGCTGTTCTCTCCCTGTCAAACCTATCGATTGGTGTTGTCTGCCCCTCCCTCCAACTTTGATGTTGCCATCGATTGTTCTCCTCTGCCCCTGAACTCAAAGGTTAGAGGAGCTGTGCTGCACTTCTGGATTGGTTTGACCTTCGCTCTGCACATGCTCAGTCAGTTCCCAGAGCCCAGAGCCAAACAAACACAGTGTAGCCAGGCCTGCATGACAGCCCGACAGCGGTGTGATGTTTTTGTTTTTATTTTTTTTACTCACCCACTGAGGATGATGTATATGTGATTGATTTTTCTCCTACCCCTTTCTCTACCGTGTTTCCGCTGCAGTGCACTTAGTAGGACTGAGTCCAGGATTGATCAGTGCATTGTTTTTCTTTTTCAATCACACTTGAATGAGCTGAAGACACGAAAGGTTACACAGGTGAGGTATGGCGGGGGTGGAAGCAGCGCTTCTGGAGGTCCCCCTCAAGGCCAATATGAGTTTTAATTGATGTTAGAAAGAGTAAGACAAAAAGTTACATACAGGACGATGTCTATTAAATTCATCATTTATGTTTCTGACATTCTCATTGATTTTTCTTGTTGTCTAATGACAAAAACATAAGTGTGTGCCCACTAAGTGTCTGTTGTTTTTGGGAATCTTATGTCCTTATCTCTATTGTCACCTGCCTCCAGGTAATGAACAGAGCTTGCCTGACAAATGGTCTTCAGACACACACAAAAGAAATGTGTTCAACAGACAGGAGGCCGCTTGAGCATGACGTGTGTGTGACCTGTTAGCCACAGTAACAGGGGCATGAAGCCTCGTATCACGTATGAAGATCAATGATGTGAAACCATTCTGCAGTCAAACCCGGATGTTTAAGTGCTGTGAATCCCTTAAATAAACACAATGCTTTAAGGATGGGAAGTAGTCTGCCCTAGAGGGAAACAGAGCGTTGTATAGTCCTGAATTATCTCTTAGTAATGATGCTGTTAACCCATGTACCCAAACACCTACTCATTATGAAGGAGATAAGTATCTGGGAGTAGAGAGGCTCTCCAAAAACTGCATGTCTGGAGGGGTAAGGATATGGTGGGCAGGGATGTTTTAGAGGCTGGGGGGTGGGGTGAGAGCTCAGGTTTTGACCAGTGGGTTTCAGATGTCATGGCAGATTCTTTCAGGGGTAAATTATAGGGTTTACCTTCTCTTGTACCAGGGATGCCTGTGTTCTGTTTCAACGTCCTCAATAGTCACTCAAGCAGCACGCTACTCACCGCCATTGTCACGCACACACTTGACTCTGGAGATACTTCACCTCCTCAAGCTCAGTACCTCTTCAATACTTGTTCGTGGAGTGCCATTGGCGGCCTTTCTTGCAGCTCCCACAGAGAGCAGTGTAGCCCCTCTTAAGCCTTATAGTAGTTAGCGTGTTGGTGTTGGGGGCTTTACATGAGTGGTCCTCATTAACCTCCCAGCCTCTTTGTGCTTTGAGTTGGCACAGGCCTGCTCCACAGATAAGCTGAAACGAGCTATTCAACTAAAACACTTTATTCTAATGACTCTGGTATTAGCTAAACCTAATCATCTGTCTTATAAACACTGTTAACTGACTACAATCAACAAATCAAAAAGACATACATGCACACATTCACATCCAGGTTTTGTCTGCACATTTGCTGCGTCACACAGTCACACACATATCCTCTTACCCCTTTTCATAAATGCATGCTCTTATGCTCCACACACAACTTCTCACCCCCCTCAGAAACACACACACACATCATATTCCCTGTGAGCTGTAACAGACCTAAAGCTCTCTGAAGCATTTAGCAGCACGCTAGCAGGTTAACTCCACACTGCCAGTGCTGAGGGGAGTGCTGAAGCATCTAATGCAATTTCAACTCAACATGGCTCTCTGTGAATAAACATCATTGAATGTACCATCTATGTTCAGCATTGTAGTGCTTTCATTTTTCACCATTCTCTCTCTCTCTCTCTCTCTCTCTCTCTCTCTCTCTNCCCCCCCCTTTCATTTCTGCAGAGAATGCATTTGCCTCCAGACTTGTCTGAGAGGGTGAGTCGTGTGAGCAGGGGGGAGCTGGCAGGAGCTGCCGTGGTGAATTCAGCCTGTGGCTCTGGCACTTCCGGCAACAAACACCTGGACTTCTAGAGCTCCCACATCGTCGCCAAGGGCAACCAACACCTGGAACTCTGCAGTGTTGTCCTCTTTATCATGGTGACCAGGTTGTTCCCTCACCCACATGATGTCAACTGCGATAACTCTGCCTGCTATTACCACCTGCCAACTGTCCTAGCCAGGAGGGAGATTGAAACATCCACTGTACCACTGAACACAATGGACACATTTCATCGTGTATTTCAAGTGCTTTTTTATAGTTATTATCATAAAATCTATTATTAATATTTCACTAGAAGTTCATTTGAATTATGTTATTTACATGTTTATATTCCCTAGATTATTTTTCTTCACTGTTAATTACAATAAATGTGAGCCTAACAGTGTTTTGAAACATGAATGGGAGGGTAAAATATAGTTCATCCAATAAATACCCAAGACTTTCTATTTTTTATTTATATTTTGAAGAATATCTTTCATCTTTACAGATCGTCAGTCTTGGCTTTCAATTGATAAATTAATTGCAGCATTATCCCAAACCCAGCTCCACCAATGGTCAGAAAGGAGAAGATATTCTCAAGGATAATGAAATGAAATGTGCTTTTGTTAAGGCAAATAAAACAAAATGAACATATAATGTATGTACTGTATAATGTACTATCTTCTGTTTTGTATCACATCTCAAAACAAGCTCTGAAAGCAAAGATTTCCACATTCAAGACGTGTGAGGTAAGTGTGTTATAATTGCCTCACAAGTTTCAGTGTTAAAATGGCCATCTGACCTTGACATGATGCTGGTGAGTAAAGCCTACCTCAGGTTCGAGAGTTGAGCAGGAATGTGGGTAGAGAGTAGGAGAGCTGGATTCGGGTGCAGGCTTCACACCTCATCAGGCATGTTTGCTGGATGAGCTACTTTACCATGACAAGCCCAAAAGAACAATTTAGATCAGATGGTGACATGGAGAAATACTGATACATACATACAGTACATGAAGAAGTAAGTATTTTGTTTGTGTCAGTCTCCTCCTAAAGCCAGTTAGAATATATTTGCCTGTTAAACTGGCAGTATTCATAAGCACCTCAACATGTAGGGCGAGGATAGTGTGTTTCCTGACGGCTGCATGCATGAATAGAGTCTCGTTATTTAGGTGTATGAGAAGAAGAGATGACATACACAGGTCTCTTATACATGTGAATGAAACAGAATAGTTAATCCAGGTTAATATTGAGGATGAGCTGATGATTCAGGGTATACTTTTGAGGTAGGCTCAAATTAAGTATTGTTGTATCAGTTGCTATATTTCCATGCTGTGCTGATTACTGTCAATGTACCATTCAGTTAAATCAGAAAGTGGGTTATTTTGTAAGTAAATAAGCTACGAACAGTTTACTTTAAAATTTCCTTTTATATACACATTACTGGAATAGAATTTTATGTAAATTACAGTTTACATTTATATTTTAGTGAATTAAAACTGAAGTTTCTTTATGTAGTGAAGGATGAAGGGTCATCTTTATGTATAGCATGTTCAGTTTTCATATGGATATGTTCATATTTTAAAATATGATTTAATTGTCCTTGTCCTTTCCACAGCCACAGTACATGGTTAACCATGGCTGTGGGTTATAATTAGACATGCATGCCTGATACAAGCCAGTGACTTAATGCTGATTCAAGGTACCAGAAAATCTAAAATTTAGCTCCTAAATACACAATCACTGAAACTTTACTATCAGTTAGAGGCAGCATAGAAAATCTATATTCTACTTTTCAATGTGATTTTTTTTCTAAATAAATGATTGTCTTTATGTGTCACAGGTGCCTCTTCAGATACTCTTATTGTCAAGACCTTCAGTCATGGTAAGAACACACTGCTTTGGCCAAATTAAACAGGATTTTACTATTTTAATCAAATTCTTTCTTAATATTTCTCAGTTTATTTGTCAATGCTCAATGACATGTTTCACAATGAAATATTTAAAACAGGAGGTAAAAATAGCTTGTTTCATGTGTATTCCTTTAATGTTAGATAATTTTCATTTTAAGGTCATGAAATTGCACCAACAAATGGAAGGCAAGAACACTGTTTGCACAAGTATTGCTATATTTACTAAAGGTGCTTCCCTGGTGTTGATTCGTGTAAAATATCACATGGCCTAGAGCTAAAGGAAAAGCTACACACAATTATCAGTGTGTGTTTTTGTAGCTGCCACTCATGTCTCCTTAATTCCTAATTAAATCCATACTTGATTCATGCAGCAAGCCCAGCTGAGGCCTTACAGGTTCATGTTGTTGAACAGGCTTCACATGACAGTATTACAATTTTAAGGTTATAGATTGTAGAACAAATTACTATTGACTTTTTTTTTATCACATTTTGATTTAAATGTGATATAATGAGGTCAGCATTATTAAACCGCAATTTACAAAATAGTAATAGTAATAATAAGGTAATCATTTCTTGAAGCTTCAATGCAGAAATAAATTGTTAAATTACTTTAACTGCTGCATTCAGCCTATACTGAATGGGAAAGTGTCACCTTGCTGCTGAGAAAATTCAGATGCAGACTTCAATCAGTGTAAAAGTTCTAAAAGGAAATTTTACAGAAACTTCTATTGCTTTGCCTTAATTCTAAGAGAGAATTATACTTAAACCCTTTTTCCTGACGTGTGTTATTCAGAATTCCACTAATTGCTGCCTTTCTTAAATTTTGATTCTCTCTTTAATTTTCTCTCTCTCGCTCTCTGTAATTATTAATGTTCCTCTTCTGTCAAGAGGCCGTCGTCTAGCCTCATCCCCTCATGCTCTTAAAACAGTATTCCTCCATCTGTGTGATAATTTGAATTCATTTAAACAGAGAAGCCCAAAATTCCTCTTTAAAATCTGATTAACCCCAGATCACAAACTTATGATCAAACTAGCAAAAATTGAGTGAGATGTGTAAATTCAATGAATGATTTTATGAATACCAAAGATACTTGGTGCAGTTACTGTTTAGGCATGCTGTGTAACGTTATCTGACCCCTCTCTCCTGGACACCATCGCCTTTTCTATGTGCACACACACTCGCTCTCACTCTCACTCACACACCCTCTCAAATCCATACACACAGACACCACCCCCCTGCTGAGGCAGCAAGTGAAGCAAAATAACTCACTCTGCCACACAATCGCTCCTCTGCCTCACTGTAGGCACGGACTGCTTTATTCCATGACTTTTTTCCTCCCCTGCTCCCTCCTCCAGCTCGTTGCTTCTGTTTTTTTTTTCATACGATCGTAACTCTACTAAAACAAGAGCCAGTAATGGTGAATTGCTTGACCTTTCTCGTTGTGTGGTGGTGTTGTGCTGTGTGGTCTGTGTTGAGTTGGTTCAGCCGATACATCAGAAGAGGTTTGTTATTTTGGACACCTTTGTTTGGTGGGAATTGGAAGTGTTGTATTTGTGTTAGAAGAGCTTGTTGGCATTTGTCAGAATTAGAGTTTAACTTGGAATGATGTTTCATATAAGTATTAAGACATTCCTATACCCACTCAAAAAATGACTGATAGTCTGTATCAGACATGCATTGACCAGGCAAAAAGGCTTTCTTTAAGACACAATTTTACTGTACAAAATGTTTTATAGTTTTCACAAAATACATTTAGAAAGCTCCATTTTAAATAAAATTAAATTGAAATATTTAAGAGACAGTGTGTAGACGTTTTATCTCAGAAGCATTGCTTAGACGTAAACCCAGTATGTGTCCATGTTCTACGTACACACTGAAATAAAAATGCAGAACTCAAATAAGCATGACAGATGATGCTAGAAAAACCCTCCCATGGTCTTCAATTATAAATAAGGACTGCTGGGTTTGACTGCAGTCTGATGAACTCGAAGCCAATGTAATAGAACAGAACGTGTTTACAAAATTTTGCAACACAAGACTCTAATATCTTTTTTTAAAAAAACATTGTGTACTAGATGAAATACAAAGGCTTTGGTCTGTTTTACAATCAACAATGATTAAATCTGATATGTACTTGTAAACAACTGCCAAACACTTAAGTTCAAAACTCTGTCAAGCAATGTTTAATCATAATTATAGGAATTAAATATTTCTAGTTGCACAATTTTTTTGACCATAGGACACTATAATACAACTATACCTAAGAGACAAATTGTACCTGACCTAAAGAAATGTTTTTTTTTATGATGCATGGAACATTTATAGAATATTCTCAGGGATATAAATGAAATCAACTTTTATTGGAGAAATCTTTCTGGAAGATTTCTAGGGAAGACAAGTACTTTACATTTTGACATAAACAAACTGGATTATATCGAAGACGCAGTCTACCATTTACAGACTACAGGTTTTCTTACACCTGTTTTCCACATTTAATGTTCTTTGTCGTAATCTAGAGTCAATCCGACCACCGAAGCAGAGGTCCAAGTTGTGTTGCACCATCTTTGCACACTTTTAGTGGTTGATAGTGATCCAAGGCTAATAAGCCAGCACAAGCAGGCTCAGTCAGCATGGAGGAATCAAGACCACAGCCTCAGTGGGTAGATCGAGTTTGAGAGCTTCCTCTGCTAATATCCATTTGTAAGGAATAAGACCAATAAATAGTTTTTTGAAACAAGAAGAGTCTTCCCTCCAGCTTGTCCTCCTTAATGATATGCAACAGTGTCCATAGACCATGCAAAGATTGGTAGAAAGTCTCGATATAAGCAGATTAAAAGATAGTCATGGCAGAATCTCTCCTCTCAAACAAACGCAAGACCAACATGGTTTTCTAGCGTCCATCTATCAGTACTTGATCTTGGTTTTCCATATTAACATACAAATGGCCATTTACTAACACCAGAGAAAAAAAAGGAAACAATGACTGAAGTTTGAAATAGAAAAAAAAAAAAAANAAAAAAAAAAAAAACAGATACGTTTTTGTTCCATAAAAATTTAACACTGGGCACTTTACAGAGGTCCATTTTTTTTTCTGTCTTTCCATCGTTGTTCTTTTTTCAAAGTCCTCGATTGAATGTGCCTAGAGCTACAGAGCACACAATTCCCACTGGAACAACAAAGCCCAGATCATCCCAAGGCTCTCCCAGAGTCTCACTCTTTTCTTCTCCTCGTCTCTTCTCAACCCTCTCTTGCCTTCTTTACTCTCCTCTGTCATGTATGTGTGAGGAACACTGCCAGAGGGCGATGGTGGAGTGGGTGTTTACAGGGTGAAGTAGCTCTTCTCTCTACTGTAGTCTTGACCAGTATTGAGACATGTCAGGCTCACTCCCTGGGACTTGGACAGGGACAGACACTCCAGGAGAGATGAGTCCTGCAAAGATAAAAAAAAAAAAAAAAAANAAAAAAAAAAAAAAAAAGACAATGGCGCATAAGTCAGCATGTTAAATTAAATTAGTGGATGCACTGTGCACCGTTGCTGTAACAGCTACCGCTAGTTAGCCTTATAGCACAGAGTATTGTACTTTAAAGGCTTGCAAATAGGTAGAGGAGCAGTGGAGCTGCAGTGAGTCATAATGGTCTGCACATGGTTGCATAGTAAAATGCTTGTAAGCTCGATAAATTGAGGCATTGGCAATGGCATTTAAACAGAGAGTACAACAGCAAATGAATCAAATTAATTAGCAATTTAGCACAGAGGAAATGTGGTTATGCATGATTAACTCTTCATGACTATAACCGGTATATATGGCTTTCAGTAACAGCATTCTAATGGGGTGGAACTAAACTATGGGCTGAAGTACTGGGATTGACATGATGCCATCGAGCAGAGATGAAATGCGCTTCGTTCATGTAACTGGTGGAAGAAAATGAAATGAAATGTAGAAATATTGATCCACAGATGTTTTAACCATGGAGTTTATTAATGGAAAGCAAAAAGGAAGTTGCTGAGACAAATTATGAATGAAAGATGGCTATGTAGTACCCCCGAATTACAGAAAAGGTGGCAGATATTTTATGAATATATTCCATATAGTGCACTATTTTTTATTTATGAATTGCCAAGCATGTTGGTAAACAGTAACCTTTCTGCCTACCTGTTGAGGTGGTACCAGAAGTGGTCATTGATTGGCTGTTCATATGTGCCTGCATATGAGGGGGCGTGTATGTTTCGTAGCTCCGCCCACTCACAGGCGGACTGGTAGGCAGCATGCAGGAATAAGAGGAGGTCTGGCTGGGCTATAGATGGGAGAAAATGTTATATTAGCTTTGCCAACCATATCAGCTCAGTAGTCTAAACTATGTCCTTAAATTAAAAATCAAGAAGATGTTTGTTTGGCCAGGCAAGCTTAAATTACTCATGGTGTGTTTGATTCCACTCTTACATCTCACAAACTAAGAGAATTAAATTACAAACAAGCATTTCCACAGAGGATCGTGGAACTTTTACTCACTTGCATAGGTAGGTTGTTTGCCATGGTGAAGCTGGGCATGGGGGGCAGCGCACTGTAGGTGTTTGCGAGTGCAGAGTCAGGTCTGCCCAGCATTGACCCCGAGGTGAAAGACACTGCAGGTGGAGATGAAAATGTGGTTACAGCTGCTGAAATCCTACAGTCATTCAAAATAAGAGATCACGCGCTGATATAAGTAAGTGCGTGCCTAAAGTGACTCTTTATTGATATAGGTCCCAACAGATAAGTGCTCAGATGATTGGCATTTGAGCAGGAGCTTAGGCTCTGCCAGTGTGCCTGTGCCCGTAATTACACAGAGTCAGCTGAGAAGTTTTGCTCAACCAACCATCAAACGGAAACTATCGGTGCCTCTTGGCATGAACTACGTGGGGCCTCGTTTTGCCCTTTATATTAATCTGCAGGCTTTATGGAAAAATATTGAATCAAAATTCTAATAATAATGATACACAAGGAAATTCTGTGACTTCAACCCATGAACCCCTTGTCACCAACTGTAATTATTAGCGATTAAATCACGAGAGGAATTTTTTTTTTTTTTTTTTTTTTTTTTTTTNCCCCCATCCCCCTATCTGTGCTGGACCTACCCGGTGTGGTGGGTTGTGGGATGGCCTGGTACACGGTGGTGCTGAAGCTGCTGCTGATGGGAATGTGACTGGAGGAGTTGTTAGCCTGCCGGCGCTGGTTCCGCAGCTTCTCCTCTCGCCTCCACTTCGCTCTTCTGTTTGAGAACCATACCTGCATGAAAACTTAACATGAGCCTTTTGTTGGTTTGAAAACTCCCGTTTTTCTGACGCATAAAAAGTCCGTTCACACACTTGTATTCTTGCTTCAGGCAGGTCGATTTTGGCTGCTAGTCTCTCCCTCGCGAAAACATCTGGATAGTGAGTTCTTTCAAATTCTGTAAGGCAATAAAATGTTAGTAAATGAGAATTACATTAAGATAAGTAAAACATTTTATCTGGACTATTCATTGATTAAAGGAACTGACAAGCCATTATTGCTGTAGCTTTTTTTTTTTTTTAAAGTCACCTAAGCCTATATGGAACGTGTGTGGCGGGGGTCTAATTAAAATATGATACTGAACAATACAGAGGATATATAAATGTATAAATTATTCACTAATTAGAAGCTCTCGACCTTTTTCCAGTGCTTCAATTTGCTCCTGTGTGAAGGACGTGCGGTTTCTCTGTAGCTTTCTCTTGAGCTGCAGCCGCATCTGTGTCTCCTCTGAGTCCTCCCCGTTTGAGCTGATTGAGTTTGTGTTTTCTCCTGCACCGTCTTGCTGCTGGCAGCCATCTGCAAAGAAAATATAATGGAAATATACATTCAATTAAGCTAATTGAATAATTAATTCTTGGGACTCATGTTCTATCAGCGTACAGCTAATTGCGGTGCAACATCATTAATTAAAGCCCCTATCGTGGTCGATTTAATTCAAAATCAGAGAAATTATTGCTAATTTTTCTTAATGTTGCCAGATTATAGAAGGTTGGCTGCACCAAAAGCACCAATATCAAAAAGGCGTTGCAGTTTAAGTGTTTATAAAATATTGTGGGAAAAACAGGCTGGCCAGGGAAAGGCTCTGCGTACTTATCGCTCCCCAACAATGGCGTGTGTTCTCAAAAGGTTAAGAGAAATGTGACAAGATGTGGCGAGCCCCTTTTCAAAGCCTATGAAATGTATTAAAACCCCAAACTCTCTAGCCCTCTTTTTTAGAGCAGAGCAATGCCTCAATGGTCGTTCCCATATGGGCGTTGGTATAGCCATTGAGGTGACCACCAACTTTTGAATAGGAGAAGACGCTTTTCAGAATGATACAATGCCTTCAGGAGTAAGGGAAACCATTAAACTATGGACACAGCCAGGGACGACCAGTGAGCCCTCGGTGGGTGTAATATATGGGAGGGGGCTATTGGAGGAGATGACAAAAGGATCCTCTCTCTCTGGAGGCGCACAGACTATAGTACTTTGGCATTGTGCACACGACGATCCCAGTCAACAGAGCTTTGAGTCCAGTGTGTTAACCCTTATCCACTACCATCATTAATCACGTCCCCCGGCCAGCTACACGCCAGTCAGGATTTCTGTCTTCAATTGGAAACAAATGAGTGAGGAGAGAGCATGCAACCCCCTGAACAACCAAAATAAGGCCAATCTATTCACTGCTCCTGGTTGTCCGCGGTGGGCCTAAAGGCCCCTTCAGTTGCAGGGCGAGGCTTATCGACTAATGTCTGTCTTGTTGTTGGACATCATTATCACACCGAGAAGTTAATGCGAAATTAAGCAGGGGGTGCGTTGATAGAGGGTGCTTTATGTAATATGATGTATGGCGCGACTGGAGCACATCTCCAAGGACTATTTGCAGGCAGATAGCCTTTACAGTTTTTAATCTGTGCAGTTTGAGTGATTAGTGCCTTGCTGAAGCACTGGAGATTAAACCGCAGACCATGGGTGCAGGATGGCATATTTAACCACTCTCCCTCTTAAAAACAAATATGTCCGAAACACTTGAAGCATCCGAAGCTGTTCCAATAATTCTGCTACAAATAACATAGGCGACATTATCCTTGTAGGCCTGAAACATATTTGTGAAAGTCTTAATTCGTTGAAGGAAAGCTGATACAACTCATTTCTTGACAATTTCTCTTGGTGCAAAATGGACAAAAGTATTTTCTATAGGCCAATAGTTTGTATCCACGCTATTTGTTTCTTCACTCCGGATAATCCATAAAAAGGAGTGAATGTGCAGCTATTATCCGTCTGCCAGACCCACTGACGCTGGGATGGGATTTGTTTTCTTTATAAAAGCGCTGGGAAATAAACTCATTCTTTAGTATCTCGATGTCTCAACCAGTGAGGCGGAAAAGCAGAAAAAGAGATACCGAACCAATTGCGGCACCTTTCAGCTGCTGAGACCGGATCAAAACACTCTTGAGAAACCGCTTAAAACTGAAAGAGAAAGTGAGAGACTAAATCCTATAGACGGGATTTAGAGCCATATAGCGAGCGAATAAGAAGGAGAAAGAGATAAAAGACAAAATCGGTGCAGAGTTTTATTCTTTCCTCTGTTGGATAGAGTTGTCTTCTTTGGGCCTGTCACTCTCCTCCAGCCATTAAATATGCCCACTCGGTTTTCACGAGGAAAACATATTTTCGTTCCCTTGAGATAACCGTGCCCTAACACACAATAAAGACATAAAAACACATTATTATAATTATAATTATTATTATTATTATTATTATTATTATTATTATTATTACAAATAATTATTAATAGCAGGACCAATAAAAAAATGGGTCTAACTAATTAATAATAATTCGTTACAATATACGAATAGAAACAAAACTAAACAAAGTAAAATTATAATAATAATTATTATTAGCCTAGTATTATTATTATTATTATTATTATTATTATTATTATTATGTTAAAGATGTTAATATGATTATTTCCACTTAACTGCCTATTGATAAAAGCTCCACGTGCTCAATTGGTCATCAAACAAATGCTAATTTTTATTTGCTAGGAGTGGATTCCAGCACTTTTTTTTCCCGTTGTGATGAATATAAAGCAGACTCGATGCTTGCTCTTTTTTTTTTTTTTTTTNTTTTTTTTTTTTTTTTCAATGAAAGACAAAGCAAACGTGCAGGTGTATTTCTAAAAAGAAACTGCTTGTGTTTGGCCATTGGGTTCACAGGAACTCTGCAGTGGAATATTTCCACAGCAGCCTCCATCTCCACACTCCTGCATGTTGCCATAATGACAGACAAAGGCCTCTCTAATGAGCAATTACACGTAGTGCGGACCGTTCCCATAACCAATCATTGCGTGTGAAGGAAAACATTCTTTTGTACTAATATCCCCGCACACAGCTCCCCAGCCCGGCTTCCCTCAGGAAGTGGGGNCCTCTGCTGAAAGGACAAGCGCTGTCACGCACATCCATGTGTGGGACAGTGGAGGTATTCAGTGCATGCATCCTCTAATCCTTAATTGACGGTCTTGTTCTGGGCATAAAACCATGGCAACACAATACCTTACTAAAAATATGACGCTTAAATACCAGCGGCTGGAAAAGCAAAAAGTACAACCTGCAACAATTCATTTTCATAAATCCTACATAACTGCACCCAATTACAACTACTCTTTCACATTCAAAATATGAGTCAAAGTAAATTTTTGTCTGTAAAGTTAAAGGCATCAGGCAGTGACTCTGAAGTGAGTCTGAAAACCCATAAAGCCCAAATATATCTCCTATACCCTGCCTGACCGCATGCTTCCATATACATTGAGCAAACGCGTCTAGCGGTAGAATTGTACGTGCATCACGGTGTTTTTATTGCCACTGTGTGATAATGAGGCTCACCTTGGTTGGGCTGCCCTGGCACTGATGTTCCGGGGTACCAGCCGGGCCGGGTCCCCCAAGTTCCTGTCTGACCGTTGAGCATTCTCAGCTTGTCATACATGCCATCTGCGCCCATCTGTTGCTTTTCACTAGCCAGGTTGCGGAGGACTCTGTTTATCGATGACACCTGAATGACAAATTAAATATAATAAAGGTAAAGATTAGGGTTAAATTTCAGATAGCACTGTAGGCTGTGAACTATGCGGGCACAAGAGTGTGAGTGCGCAGATTTACAGCAACACACACCTTAATAACAAGAAATCTGCACAGGTATGTTGCTGCAAAACGCACAAATGCACAATTTCCTTTTATTAACCTGTGTTTGGGTGATCACGTAATGTCATAATGCACGCCCCACACTTTGAAATGCAGTGTATATAATAAGACTGAATGCTTGGTTGCCCATCTCTTTTTCCTCCACTGCATGAGAAAAGTCATTTCATGTGGCAAATTAAATCATGCACACAACTTACAGTCAATACACTTACACTGGGTATATTGTCGTTGGTACAGACCCCCTCCGACAGAAGTCTGTCACGGATCTCCCACGCAAAGATAGACGGACACTCCCGCTTGTACTGCGCAATTTTCGCGACCACCTCTGGAGTGGCTACTCTGGGCTTGCTGCCGCCTATTGCTCTCGGTCTTATGGAGCCAGTTTCATAATATCTGCCCAAAATCTTGCTCACACAGCCGTTGGATACCTGGATAGGAAACAAAAGACACAATTCACATACATTATTTAGGACTATTAATGGAATTTATAAATGCGTCAAATAATTTTCACCTTTTCATTGTCCAGCACTTGGACTTTTGCATCATCATGGGTCTACAAACACAAGAAATATGCCTTGAATGGTATATTAGGCATTTTCTACAATAGATTTTTTTAATAAGAGCAGGCAGACTATTTTTATTTTCTCCTCCTCATTACATTTTCGTGTAATTTTCATTTACACACTATGATGCAGCATAGATGCAACAAACTAATCAAACTGTAATGTCATTAATATTTTAGAAAATTTGTTTATATTTTAAAGCAAGACTCAAGCATATGCAAACATTCTAAACAGAAAGTCTTTATAATCCGATTTTGGATCGCTAAAGAAGAGTCTTTGTCACCTGCAGTATCCTGGAGATGTCGCAGGGTCGAGCGCCACTGTGTGCAAGTTCAACTATTTTCTGCCTGGTGGAATCCGGCAGTGGTCTACCATTAACAAACACACCACCAAGCTGGTTTACGCCACTGTGACCTGAATGGAGACAAAAGCAGCGCAGTCATCACACCATATTTCAAGTCCAATTCAAACAACACAATAAAGCTTTACATTACATGGTAAAGAAAATGTATAAACATTAAGGATAATCAGTTAAAGATGAAACATGAAGAGGGTATACGGAGATGATTTAGTGTAATAAGCTTAAAAACGCTTAGCTGTCATATTAAAGGAGTGTAAAAAATGGCTTAAATCGGCATATGCTGACAACCAAACAGTTTTAAGAAATTACACATTCCCTGCTCTGGACTAACATTGCGAAACAATTCAGTAGCACATGCAAAACGTCGATTAAATGCAAGTAGCCTCAGAAGTTGGACCAAAATATCTCCATACTAAAATAACAAGTAGGGCTGTCTTCTGCCCCGAGGAAATAAGACCAATTTTTTATCAAATGTCAAACTTCGCAATTAAAATAGCGGCGTCGTTATCCATCTCTTCACATATGGTGCGCAACACCAAGACCTCACACATAAACTGTCTCCAAAATAATTACATATCAGAAAGACGGGCACTACATAAAACATTACATCTGAAATAACAATGTTGTATAACATTAGATATCACTCAGAAAACAAAGCTTTTTGCAAAGTGACATTAAATCGACAAATTATTTCTATGAACTCTGCAAAACACAACAATTACGCATCACCAAAACAGGCACCACATAGGATAATTGCCCTAAAATAATATTTTATACTGCTGATTTTCTAAAAGTATCGTTTTACAACTTAATTCGTTTTATGGCATCTCTGCAAATCATAGAATAAAGCGCAAACCTGTAGCCAAAAGGGAGAGCTGACTCCCCGGAGTACCTGAGCTGCTCTCTGCTCCGCTCCCTTCCACTGCGCTGCCGCCCGGTACATTGACTCTGGGAGCACAGGCTCCTTAGCAATAAATAAGCTCCAAATATAGAAGAGGGGGAAAATATGATGAGCCTGCCTGACATTTGTCTTTAAAATAAAGCTAGCTGCACGTCAAGTTTGAGCTTAATTTCTGGAAATAGGCGGAAGTCGCCTCGGATCATGCATGGGAGGCTAATTGAAAAGATCAGTTGGAGCACTTGTGGCAGGCATGTCACTTTATGACACCGCTCTGCTTTTGAAAATCGCATCGTCACGACAAATAGTAGCATGATAAAACGACCCTTTCTGTCTGCATTTGGATATCACTCAGACAAAATTGGACGCTACTCGTTTACCCTGGGAGGGAGACTTCGTTTTAAGGTGGCCAGGGGCTACGCGCGGTCACACAAACGAGGGCGCGCCTAGATTCTTAACATATTAGAAGTGACATGCAGTTTTTCCCCCCTTGTTTGTATTTGACAACAAATGCTCACAGCCACTGCAGCCCTGTTGTGTGCAATCAGTGGGCGTCTCTGCTTAGAAATATGACATAACTTTAAACTGTAGATTTTATTTTATACAAATGATCAAAAGGGCCTGAATGCACATTGCTTATCTGAGTAAAAATAAATCTGTTTAAATGAGTTACACATCTTTTTGGCCGCTATTTGTAATAATCTGCCGACGTGGATTTGATTCATGGCAAATCCATTATCATCCCTCTTTCTCTTAGTTAATTCCAGGATTAAGTGGAATTAATAGACTTCTTACGCTGAAATTGGCCTATCCGCATGAAGCAGTGCCGCTCTGCGGGTTTTCCAGAGCTGCTCCATCACCTCTGATTTATAACTATCATATAAATCCTCTGGATCGATAAAGCCGTCAGATAAGGACAACACATAAAAATCTAACTCTCCTAAGGTTAAGTCTTAATCATGACACAATTCCCTAAAGTGTCCAGAGTCGATCTCGCCCGCTGGCGCTGATTATGCGCCTTGTATTCTATTGCAAGTCGACTAATAGGAAAACATATGGTGTCAATTTGGACGCATCCCACCATATACACCCAGGAGTTATTAGCACAAAAGCCACTGAGGCCGTCGCGACCTTTAGACAACCCAAGGGCCGGGCCCAATGATATCTGCTCTGTAATTCTCACCAGACATCACACGCCAAGCCAGGGGAGCATCCCATTAACATCAATCCGCAGCAAAGCAGGAGCAGCGGGTNTCACACGCCAAGCCAGGGGAGCATCCCATTAACATCAATCCGCAGCAAAGCAGGAGCAGCGGGTATTGTACGCAGCTTTCATAAGGCCTCATCATCTCTGTAATGGACAACTGGCAGGCAAAAATCCTCTGTGATTGCACAAACAAAGCATAGCGCTAGGACGTGTTATTTGGATGAGATTGCCAGCATGTAAAATAAGGCTCGTCTGCCATCACTTTTTTAGAGTAATTTTTATAGTTCATCACAGCCCATTTCATACATGTGTACAGTGAATCGCATAATCCAACTGTCATGTGGTCCAACATTTGATTCAAACACATTTACTGTGATTGTTAACAGCAGTCACAGCAGTCATTGTTATTCCATTCTTTATTATCTGACTAATGCGCACAGTTACAGCACAGACACGTCATCAAGGTATATGGAGAATAATAGGAGGAAATCATTCCACACACCTTCATCACAGATGTCATACACCTCTTGTCCAGCAGCAAGAGAGAAAATGTTTCACGTTTATCCTTTTTGTTTAAATACAACCAACAATCAGACAATATAAAACTCATGGGCCACTTTAAACACTGTAAACAGCTGTATCTACCATAGTTTTGATTGGCACCCACGACAATATGGTTGTTAATATTTATCTTCCACAGTGAGTTCAGCATATACCTAACAGTGAGACCTGCAGTTATGATATCAACATTTTCTTTTTAGTTCATGCTGTCTGTCCGTGAAGAATGTGGCCTAATCTACATAAGACATTATTGCTATTCCTCATGTTTCATGCAGGGCTCTTCTCTACGCAGCTCATCTTGTATGCAGCCTGGCAGCAGCTTTAACGCTAATGCAGACGGCTGTGCAATTATTTAATACCAACTCAAGCAGAAACAAAAATCTCCCTCTCAACCCAACCCCCTCTATTCTCTCTCTCTCTCTCTCTCTCTCTCTCTCTCTCTCTCGCTCTCTCTCTCTCAAGACGGCATATGTATGATTAACTTGTTCAATAATAACTTGCCTACCTATTGCAAAGAATAAATTAACAGCATTGAAACGGCCATCAAATAACTGAGAATATTTCACCCCAACTCAAAGTCATGCAAATTTATTTCCTTGAACTTTTAACATTTTTTGCTAACTTTTGCTTATTGTGCTGTAACAACCAGTGGATAATGTCAGTGGGTGTTGCTTCCATGCAACCACATTACAACTTGCGGTTGCTATCAAAGTTTCAGAACAAAAAATATATATGGAAACAACTTACTGTTCTGCATCATTGAGGCAACGCCAGACTCCCACGTGGCTTGGTTGTGGTATTCTAAGCGTCACAAGGAAATAACAAGGCTGGTTAGCATCAAATCACAAAACTGATGTACAAATTTTCTGTCATATTTTTGCAACGTTGAAAAAAGATTTCTCATTTGGTTGGATTTGAATTTTTGCGCATCTGGAGTTTAAATATTATATTTGGATTATAAATTTCACACAACTATCAAATCCTCATTGTATATATTTATTTCAATATTTATTAAACTTGCCTGGAAACAGAGTTGACTGTCCACTTTATAACAATTTAGTCAATCATCTGCCGTTTTCACTACTTAATGTCTCCCTATAGGACAAAGCAAAACAACACATTAGCACAGCCAAAGCTACACTTAAACCTATCCAGACTTAGAATTAATCTAAATATTTCTGCCTAGACAATAAACTAGTTTTTACGTCTCTAATAGGCTGAAAACACTAAAATAAAATCTGACACAGAATAGCAATGATTGGACCTGAAACTCTTTAACTGCATCACACCCTGTTTCCTTAGTTTCTGACAAGTTTTGATGTTTTCTTTTCTTTTTGCTCTCATCAGCCCTCATCATCTCAGCAAGAGCTTTATCATTTTTCTCTTAACCCTCCTCTTGTGGAGTCCTCTTGTGTCGTTGTAACTGTACAGTGACACACGTTGTCTAACTCGCCTCACTGCCCTGCAAAAGTCCAGAGCAGGAGGGGGTACAAAGCTGCTGTACAAAGCCTGCTGGACTGCAACAATGCGTTCCCTTTTCTGTCTCCATATACCTCAAACCCGGGGCGAAAACTCCCGACTAGAAACACACAGCTTCCCCACTAAACACACCAACAAGTTCAGATTAATACAAAGAGCCGGAGGCATGCATCCACCCCCTCCGGGACTATTCACACACACACATGCACACTCACACGCGCGCGCGCGCACACACACGCACACCACGACCGTGACCTGGCTGCTACTAGTGCGTGAATGTGGGTTTTGTTTGCCTTGCTTTTAGAAATTAAAAAAGTAATTTCTTGTTATAAATATTTGGTGGTTATTTTGTGTTGCTGGTGCGGGTTGTAAAGCGGGTTTAAAGACACAACAGCGCAGTAGGGCGCTCAATTGGAAAAGACAAATGCAATAAAGAAGCTATTGAATGGGAGACAGATAAAAAGGGGGCCAGGGAGGGACAAGTCTGAAGTTTCATTTTCTCCCTCCATGCAAAGTTGTGTTGTGTGCAGAGCAAAATGGCCTGATACTGAGCTCTAACGCACCGTGTTTAGAACCAGGCCTATTTCAGGAGATGCACGGATAAACCGCCATTACATTTGGATTGTAGCTTTCTTTCTTGATTTAACAAATAGGCTGTTAGGTCATTAATCAAATTCAGATTCCACCACACTGGCCCACATAGCCTAGGACAGTCTGTCTGTGTAGCATGTGAAATTAGAACCAACAAGGAACGTGGATATTATTATTAGGTTGAATATCATGTTTAAATTAATGTTTTAAAATAAAATTAAAAAAGGCAATTAAGCCTGAGGAAGCAGAAAATGGACCCTTGATAGTGGCTTTTAGTCGGGTAAGGTCCCAGTGGTTAATCATTTATTTAAGGTCGAAAGCTCAAACGTTGTTGTTCCTGAGGTTAACTAAGATCTAATCTGCATTTCTTTTCCGTTAGTAATCCGTAACAACAATGTCTTAATGCAACATGCTTATTCTGGCTGTGCTCACAACATTCATATGCAGAAATAGTCTATGTAGGCCCTGATTACAATGGCCCCAATACAAAGTGCAGGTTAGAAGATATACGTGAAGGTGCCATTAAATATTTGCTACATATTATAGAACCTATTTAGTAATATTATTCGGTATGGCAACAGGCAAGTATTATAATATAAAGTACAACTCATAGAATTAGTAAGTATATTAGGTTATAAACGCGATGGACTTTTGCAGTTGTTTGTTTTGTTTTGCTGAATTATGCTGATTTTATTTTATAAATGACAAACTGAAATAATGCGAAATATAAGTGTATAAATATATTTTTTTTTATTTTGATAAAACACTATACATGCAGCCCAATGAGTTAAATTGTATGTTTAATAAAATCTTTGAATGTTTAATAAAATCCTTGAATGTATAAATTAGTTACATTAGTGTTTAGATGACTATAGGCTAAAAGGCCTGTCAGGGTGAATATTTGAAAATACTAATTGTGAAAATGCAAATGTAGTCCAACTCGCTGTCATAAAGCAGAGATGTGAAACAGCTTAAATAAAGGGGAAACATATAAGTTGTATTTTATCTGACATAAAAACAAACTCGCTAAAACGGGCCTCATCCCCAAGTGCTTTATGTAGCCTTTTTTGAGAAGGCGCAAGGGTGACTCGCCTGCATGAATCAATCTGACACCTTTCCTCAACGGGTCATTGCGCCCCATTCTCCACGATGATCACTGTCCTGGCCCAACGTGACTTTTTACTCTTTGCTGTCATAAATAAGCGGTAAGCTATCCGTAGGCCTAAACACAACAACAAAACCCAGCAGATTAAACACACAGAGGCGCTAGGCTGTTCGCACTTTGAGGGTCCATGAAGACCGGCTGCATTAAACACCCACAACCTAAACGCTCAACCTGAACCTATAGCTGATAATAATAATAATAATAATAATAATAATAATAATAATAATAATAATAATAATAATTGTGCATTTAAATGGATTTAAATAACACAGACAAAACTTTCAGCCATAGGATCTCACCTTTTTGTGGCATCCTGCGTCGTTGTCCACGTCCTTGGCAAATTATAGCCTTTGGCCTACTTCTCCACACCACAGAAATAAAATTAAAAAAAAAAAAAAAAAAAANAAAAAAAAAAAAAAAAAAATGCAGACCAGGAGCAGTCTCTTTCGGGAAGTTTTGATGAGAAAAAATTAGTTTCCAGCGGTCCTCGGCGGAGACGGAGGGGAGATCCCTGCGAAGAAGATAGAGATTGACAGTGAACTCAGATGTCAGGACGCACGGAGTTTGGCGAGGATGTGCGCTGGCGTGTGAGAGAGCGAATGAGAAAGACGGAAAGAGAGAGAGAGTGGGAAAGAGAGCGGGAGAGAAGGGGGGGAAGGTGATGGCGGAAGGAGGTGGGGGTAAGAGAATGAACACACCTATACTGATTGGTGATGGAACAAGTGTATTAATGTATGTGTTCCTGGTCTGCTGTGTGCGCCTCGCCTCCCTCCGCCGCTCTTCACTGGCCCATTAGCGCGACCCGACCTCTGTCATCATCCCCCATATAAACACTTCCCCCTGCACCACAGCCAAAGCGGGAAACGGGGCCGAGTCACAGAGAGAGAGAGAGAGAGAGAGAGAGAGAGAGAGTTTCTTCTTCCCAACCCACTAATCAGCCCACCCATGCAAATACCCTTCGCTTACTTGCTGAATATTGCCCTATGCAAAGCAACTACCTCGGAAATGCCCATTGGACGGAAAGCTCCATTCTTGCAGGTTGAATTGGGTTCGCGCAGAGAATCTCAGGCATGTTCAGACCTCAGGCTGCTCTGTGCTGCCTGCGAAGGGAAGAGGTGCAGCAGTGGAGTAGAACACGTGAATGATCGAGCTCCCGAAAGACGTGTCGTTTCATCAAATAGTCGATGCTCTAAAAATTGCGGTTATTTTTTGTAGATTCCCATACAAAGCTACACAATTATACTGTCATCGAAAAGTTTAGTCGAAATGCTTTTTTTTTTTTTTCAGCACAGCAATCCCTCACTCTTAAAGACCATATATGTTCAAACACTCATCTTCATGGATGAAGTCATGTTAAGCAGGTTGATGAATTCTGTTGTGTAGATTATAGCGTTATGTAGCCTCTGCACGAAGAATGACGCTATTTGATGTTAGGAAGAGTTGCTTGTTGCTTGTACGACCCTAATTAGACTTGCGCACTTGCAAATGTCACTATTCCCACTCTCTCCAATCCAAACTTTGACCACGTGCTTTTGTTGATACTTTTGGGTATCACCTTCAGCTGAATAGGCTTACTCCTCCTGTCAACAAGAACACACACACACCAACATGCGTAAAGAGCGCAGCCTTTAGGCAAGCTCGGCTGCTTTTTATGGACACATTTGCGAGGCACGACAACGTCACTCCCGCGACCTGACAGCAAATAGCACGCGTAAAATAAAGTAAAGCAAATGACTGTGTAGCCATGGCCACACGCTCCCAAACTGCGCTGGTTGAATGACTGGCTATTAATGCACACCTCAACGCACCCAAAAGCAACCCCTCTGTGCCCGTGTTTGAGCACACACCCGGGGCTTGAGCACCAGTCTCAGCACTGAGAATCCCCGTCGTTCACTCCAAATGAGGAGAACCGAAGGGAGGAGAATGAGAGGCTGTATAGATGTGGAAGCCAAACTAAAGTAGAAAATGGGGTGCGTGAAAGGGCAAGGAGAAGGGGAAATGCATGGGGGGAGGGGAGTGAAATAGCGCCTGATTTTTNCATGGAATGAAGTCATAGAGGCCTACACTTGACTTTCTTTGACATGTGAAAAAGTAGGAGAAGTCAGAGCTCATCAATAAAACACTTCGGAGGTGAAAGAGGGCTCCCTAACAACCATCACATTCCTAACTGTGGGTTCAGTGAGTACACAAACGACTCAGAGAGCGAGAGAGAGAGAGAGAGAGAGAGAGAGAGAGAGAGAGAGAGAGAGGTGGCGTTGAGAGGGACTGCCCGGCTTGAATGGGGCCCTCAGTGGGCCGGCGAGATAATGAGCTGAGAGGACCGGCTCAAACTGTCACCGAGGGTCCCGCAGTGAGGAACAACACTTCGGCCAATACTCCTTCATCAAACAACCCATAAACTAAACGAGCACATTCATCTGTTTCTCCTTCCTGCATTGTTTCTGCTCACTTAGACTGGTGGCTCAGCCTATAGGCCTACCTTGAATGGCTGCAGCCTATATCAGTAAAGAGAGGAGGGGGGTTCCCCAAACATATTCCCGTCAAGGANCCATTAGACATGCATTAGACCACAAACACCCTCCCCCCACTCAGCCCATTAGATAGGATTTTGTCCCCATATGGAAAGGTTTTTGTAGTTATGATTTATTGTAGATCTCAAAAACGATTTTGAGGATATGAGGACATTTACCTGGTGTAATAAAACCAACTGTTGAATGTTGAATCTAAGGCTGTAAGAGTGTTTATGTCAGTCAGTCAGTCACACTGATTGTGATTTGGCTACACGTGAGGTGTGGGACTGTTAGCACCACCCAAAAGCTCTGTCCAGCCACTATCATCCAATAACAAACAGAATTGTTATTCATTTGGCCTACATTAGCTTTTTGCTGTAAGATACTTTTCTAAAAAAAAAAAAAAAAAAAAAAAGTTCTCGGTTCTATTTGTGAGAACAGATACAGACAAAAGTGTAGATTTAATCCACTGAAATAATGAAATAGATCTGTAGATAGATCTCGATTAGTATGAATTATTCATTTGAAATACTGCTCTCATGTTGGCTATAATCTGCCTCATTGTGTATTTTGTAGTGCAAATGCTATTTGCTACTCACTTGTTACACAGATTGCAGCTGTCAAAAAATTCACACCACTAACGTGCTTCAATGAAAGACAGATTCCCCGATGAGTGTGTCAAGTAGTTTTCCATGGAAACAATGCCTCCAATAGGTTATATTGATTTCTTTAGTTAAGCTGTAAATCCGCTCCAACAGCTACTTCGATGTCTTCATTCTCAAGAGATTTTTGGTTTTTGAAACTTTCACTCGCATGTGCACACTTTTAGATCAGCAGTTATCTAGATTCCTGCTGGAACATGTATTTCTTATTCCTCTGCGGTGTAAGGTTGTGTTGGCAGTTGTAAAAGTCTGTAAAAACGGGATAGGCTGATGTTGGAAAAGCAATTAGCCCAATTCGGATTAGCAGCAACTAATGTCACAGGCCTTGAAAGAAAGCCTAATCTGGTCGCTATTTTCCCCTGAAGCGATGTGGTATTTGTAGCCCTCTAAAAACTTTTAATACAAAAAGAAAGAAAGAAAGAAAGAAAGAAAGAAAGAAAGAAAGAAAGAAAAAGAAAGGACATAAGGGGAGCTGTGAAAAAGAAGGGCATTGCTTTTGCAGGGAAAATTCAGACTTCTTTTGGATTAGTAATTATTGGAAAGCATCATAATAAGTAGTATCAATCTGATGAAAAGTGTTTATAAAGTTTTCCCGAATTTTTTAGTTGAATTTTTTTTTTTTTTTTTTTTTTTTTTATTACATGGTGTTAGTCTTTGTAATTATCAACCATGAGGTCAGAGTTTACTCAGAAGCTGGGTCTGATTTATACAGATAAGACAAGTAAAAAGTGGATCAAACCTAACATTTTACCATGCATATTATTATTGTTATTATTATTATTATAATTATTATTATTATTATTATTAGTATTAGTATTAGTATTAGTATTAGTATTATCTTCTTATTGAAAAAAATCAGCAATCAGTTAATATTACTAGCAGCTCAATAAAATAGACGGAAAAATGTATTTTCTGATATAATTTTGAAATAATGATAATGACATAATACTGATACTACGATTAATAATAATAATAATTATTATTATAACAAATTAAACAACACAATAATAATAATAATAACAATTATTATTATTGTTATTATTATTATTATTATTGTTGTTGTTGTTGTTGTGTTGTTTATTTTGTAATTAAAATCATTATCAAACGTCGACCTAAATTTATATGATGGATGTTGTCTGTTATTAATCAGATTTGTTGATGTATAAGATTTATTAATTTTTAAAAAAAAGATTAATGAGAGCTTTGGTAGTTTATTTGCATAAATCAGCTGCCCTTTTACAAAATGTAATTACGTTTTATCAGCAATAATTAAACAAACATATTGTTAGTGTTAAGCACAGATATTTCATGAATCTTCTTTTTATGGTCTGCTGCGTGGAGCGCGTCCTGGAACAGGAAGCTATTTATTGGTGTCCACTTTTTTCTTACCAAATTATTATTATTATTATTATGATTATGATTATGATTATTATGATTATTATTTATAAAAGAACACATAACTTCATCACGGCGTGGATCAATGGAGCTTCTGGGGAAAATATTTGAGCTGAATAAGACTTAATACGCACAAAGCACTTGCTTCATGTATGCTTTTTGAAAATGTCTCACCAAAATATAAACATTCATACGATATTGTCAGTTGAATACTTTTATACTCTCCTCCTCCTCAACTGTGAGCGCCAACCTATTATTCAGGCCATGTGCTGAGGATGGAGTGCAGGGTTTTAGATGCTGTGGGTGAACATGGAGATGTACAGTCCACAGCAGCCCTCTCCTGGCAAAAGGCTGAAAGCTGGGGGGTCACAGGGCTGCTCGGCAAGCCTGACAGCAGCAAACACTGCACCCAAACATATCAGAGCCTGACCTGAAGTGCAAAGACTCCCAGCTGCTACTGTTTGGAAAAAGATTGTTTCTTTATGACCACCCGAGAAATTGAAATAAATTCTTATTTCGATACTCATCCCAGTAGGGTGGTTATATTAATATATATGCTCATATTATTTTAAAAATGTAGCTATGGGCATAGCTGTGTGGAAATTACACTTGAGAACTTGATATCCTGTGTTTGTTTTTTATTTGTTTTTTTTTTTCTGTCAAATTTGTGGAAACCTTCTGATTTTATACCGCAATGTGTGGAAAAATCGCTTAACTTCTAACTCATTGTGTTTTCTTAATCCACACGGCAACAGCAGCGCGATGGAGAAGGACTCTTCTCAAAAACTGCAGCCTACAAATTGAAATATTGCACCGTGATGGACAGCGTCATTTCCAACGCGCAGATAGAGCAGAATAGTTGCTACACACATTCAGCATTCAATTTATTGTACGTGTCCAAGCCTTTAATTCCGCAGCGTAAAGCTCATAATAATAGCCGCTTTTTAAGTAGCAACCTGCGCTTAATACCTCAGTGAAGATCGCTAATTACACGCTAGATGTCTGTGATAGATGACAACAAAAACGAAGTCATTCTTAGCTCGTTGTGTTCAGCTTTGCATGGGCGCACAGTTCACCTCCTGTAGGCTACAGAAAGTAACGTGGAGACACTTAACCAATAATTTTGCCTAACTTTATCAATACATCTGGCTTATTATCGATCGTCACCCACAGATAAGTTTACACCTCACTTTCACTGCGCATTTCAGTGTTTGGGAAGTTTTGGCAAATCATTTACCCTCACGATGGTTATCATGTGAATTTAGAAGAATTTCCCAATGTGTCGATCCTTTATATATATATAAAAAAAGAAACTGTTTCCGATGTGCGTCAAAACTCACCGCAAGGCAGCAGAGTTCTGACCGCTATCCTGTGCGTAATTTCGCTGCTTCCTCCCGGATCTGTCCTGTGTATCAGAGCGATGGAAACTTATAGGTCCAGACGAAAACCCGTCTACCTTTGGATCCGTCTTGGAGTTGAAATGTCAATGAGAGTGGAGAAAAAATCAGCAGCTCTTACCAGCAACTTTCCCTTTAGCATCAGCCTGAAGTTTGCAGTGATTGGCTGGAGCGACGCCTCGACGTCATACCTTGGACAGGACACGGTGCACATAATGGGGAAGTACACAAGGTAGCCAACATGTGGAGACCCCGGCCTGCTGTCCCACCCTGACTGTTGTTTCCACGGACTGACAGCTTCAACACATCTGAGTCTTTATTTTATTTTATTTTATTTTATTTTGTTTTATTTTATTTTATTTTATTTTATTTTATTTTATTTTATTTTATTTTATTTTGTTATTTCTTTAATGCGCCCCATGGAATTGTATGTATTTCTTTTTTGTTGCATTGAGCCAGATTGTCCCAAACTGTCAGGACCAACAAGTCTTCACTCTTGGATACAGGACAGGCTGCATGAGTTTGCTTCTTTAACTTTCTGGAGTCTCAAATATTTTTCTACAAAACTCTTCATTCTTGAAAAAAAAAACCAAAACTCCAATCTGAAACAATTGAGCCAAAAAAAAAAAAAAAAAAAAAAAGTCTAAAATAAATTCTAAAAAGTTGTCAATTTTTTACTTAATTCTATAATATTCTAAAAAATGAAGGAACGTCTCCAAAAGTCATGTAAACAATGTGTCAATGTGACTTAAGAGGCTTAATCTTCTTTTCTTTTGTCTCCGGCTTCAGTTGAATGTCAGAATCTTGCTCAAGAGCACTTCGGAAGATAGATGCTTTGCGGCTACATATTCCACCTTCTCCTGTTAAAGGTTTCCTTCCGTTCTTTTCCTGAGTCCAAATACAAACAAATGACAGCGTTGTTTAATTCAACAGATTTTTTTTTTTATTTTAATTTTTATATTTTCAGTTTTACAAAAAGTGTCCAGTGATAAGTACCTTAAACATGTCTTTTCAAAAGCTTTGCTAAATCAGTGTAGGTCATATAACATTAGATGAAAACATATGAGATAAAATAAATTTGTCTAAACATTCAGGTGTGCATCGTGCTTTTTCTCAGAGCAGAAAGCAAGTATTCAGTATATGAGCGAGCTCAGTATGCAACAGGTGAGGACAGAATAGGTGTGCCACTCAAAGGACGCATGGAAATGTCTCTGTCCCTGGTTACGGTATTTGGGCTATAGGCCTGACTGAACCATTTTCCAGGCGCTGCTATTACATCATATCCTGTCAGAGTTATGTGTCAGGGATTAAAAACTTGTAACCATAAACATAAATTACGTCAATTCCACTGCTTCAGCATGCACTAAACCATTTTATTTCAGCCCTATAAAGTTGTCATCCGTAACTCGTAATGGGAATTCAGTTTTGCTTTTACCAAGGCAGGCTAAAAGCCTCAAATACTGTTTCACAACCTCTGATGTTTGTGTCAATTTGAACAAGACAGAGTAAATGGGCAACCGCGCCGCCTCTGGTCTCTCAGGAAGAGACCGGGGTAGCGCAGGTACGGCCGGTCAGTACTGGCTGTGTTTGGGCCATTATTTGGAGGAATAGCCATTAAGAGGCCTTGATACTGTGCAACGCAGCAGGGTGCTCGACATCCGCGCTGGAAACCGCACGGCTCGGTCCCCGCTTATCAGGCTGTCAATAAAACGAGATGGGATACAGCGGTCGAGCCAGGTGCTCCCTTTCCCTTCCCACACAGCCCCACTCTCCAGAAGCAGATCAGGCGTAAACGCAAATCTGTCCAGCCGGTTCTCCCTCTGCCGTCACCACGCTGCAAAGTGTTCTCTCTCTCTCTCTCTCTCTCTCTCTCTCTCTCTCTCTCTCTCTCACACACACACACACACACACACACATACAAAAATCTCATACTGAACCAAACTCTGCACTTGGTTTTGAAATCAATTTTGAAATTTTGAATCTTATATACCCATGACACTAAATATCCGTTTATAACTGACAGTATGTCTTTAGTGATGACAAAAGTGTGTTTTCAAAGTTAAATAGGCTACATAACACTATCCCCATCCTTATGTTGGTTTGTATGTGAACAGGACTGTTTTAGGGGCCCTGAACAAGTTTCCCAAATACCAGTTTCTGACTGATCAGATTTAAAACAAATTGTGTAATGATCGCCTCCCCTCTCTAGCCATGCAGAACATCATGCAGCCATAGCCTACGCCTCATGAGCTTATTGTTTACTGCCACTGTAGCAGACAGAGAAAAATGTCCAGAGGACCCAGCCCGTTACCAGAAAGCAGGGAGTACAGACAGGGTTGATGTTGCTTTCAAAGGGGCATTTCAACTATCTAAATTAGGATTAATTGCAATGGAGACAAGGAGGTAAGTTCTATCCCAGCTTCAAGTTTTAACTGGACAAGAAATAGGCCCTATGTTGTTCTGAGTGTACTTTATCAATATTAATTAAGGACTAGACATTTTATTTCAGGTTATTATTCAATCACAAGACCTGTGAGTCTATAATGTGAAGAAAGGCTTGATTAGTCGAAACTATTGTTGTCCAACTGTTAAAACTGTATAGGCCTTTCATTGTGCCATTCAAACTGACATGTAGTGCACAGAGATGTTGACTGATCATTTGATGTCTTGAGTTAGTGTCCAGAGAGTGTAATTACCCCACCACACACACACACACACACACACACACACACTCCTGCCCCTGTGTGAAATGTTTTAATAAGTCCTACACGCTCTGTGAAGGGTTTGATTTGTTTTCTCTTCATGCTCTCCGGCCCTGGTCGAGACATTAGCCGAATTCCCCCGGGGTGATTGGATGCAATTTGTCCGGAGTAGACAGGCACGTCCTGGATGTTAGGAATTCACTCTGGCTCAACGTGAATAGTCTGACTTCGATCTACAATTGCATCTGAATGTGCAGCGAGCGGAAAGATCTCATGCCATTAAGTGTTGTTCTCCCTTCTTTTTTTTTTTTTTTTTTTTAATTTTTCATTTATTTTTTTTAAACTGCAAAATAGCACAACCCTCCATTTGTTCACAATTATCCATAAACATTTCATTTGCGGCATCTCTTATGCACTAGTGAGGCCTGTGCGTAACGCTAAATACACAATGGAACGGCAGCGATGCACATGGTCACTCCTAGTCAAGAGTGGAGAGAGAAAGTCCTAACGACGGGACATTATGCCCCAAATCTATGACCCTTTAAATTAGATTAAAGATCGACACTGGGCTGGATTTTAAACGTAAGACTGACAGCTGCCTAGCAGACTTGCCTGTGATTGATTCTGATGATCCGTGCTGGCAACAATAACGCCGCTGTTTTGCGCAGGGCTGAGTAGGCGCATTTATCACGCACTTGCCAGGAGTGGCTGAAGTCAGTGTCCGTGTCGCGCTGTGAGCTGACAGGGGAAAATGGGAGCTAACGAGGTTGTCAGATGTCCTGACAAGACAAATGAGAGCTCGTCACTCCCTGCGCTTTAATAACGTTTAATGGAAACGTATTGCACCGTTCAAAATAAAGTGTTACGCATACTGGGGTCTGGCCGCGACGCAGTTAATTACGCACGGTGAGGTAAATGACGCATCAGCTGAAGAGTGTTGGCCCATTCCGCAACACCAGAGAGGATTGTCTATGTAACAGCTACAATTTGTAGGTTCCAGACCGTCTCCACTTTGGACTTTGTGTTGCCTTCAGCAAGTAATTAGACTACCGTTGACTAACCAAAGCAATTCAATTAAAACCGACTTTCCAATATGTACAGCCTCAATCAGTTTGTGCAAAGGTTTGTTTCTGGGCCAGTTTTTCGCAAGATTGTTAAAAAATAATAATAATTTAAAAAATCATGTAATCTCATCATAAAAAGTGAGAAATCACTGAGAGGGAGATTCATTGACTTTTCCCTTGACAAACAGATTTTTGGGCTACTAGGTCAGTAAGTTTCATGTCAAAAATAAGTAAATAAACAAATATGCCTTGTTGCATTGTTGTATTGGAATAAACATACACATTCTTTATGCTGACTTGCTATACTGACACCTTTCTCCGGCATGTTTTCCTCTTAGGGTCAGACCGAAAGATTAAATAATAAGACTTGTAATAAACGCTTTGGTGTTAAGATGCTCTGAGTCTCTGCATGTCAGTTTAGTACTAAAATAATACTGTTGCACTTACATTATGCAGGAAATTTGCTACTGTAACAGTTAATATGAACTGTTAGTAAGTAATCCAACTGACTAGTATCATGAACGCAACATCTGTAACTTTATTTTTCATGTATGCACAACGTAACTCCTGACTCCTGTTAGATATGAAATGTCCAGCATGCACAGAAACGTGTCCCTATTCCTCCTGAAAGGGATATCATGTGAAATAGCTTTGGGAATAAAGTTAATTGCTGAGGATGTACATTATTTTATGTAATTCATGATACACAATCCTCAGGGCTAAAGCTGAGATCTAACTGAATGCTGCTGAGGCCCTTTATTCAGGAAACCCTTTTATGATAGTTTGAAATCTAATTTAGTAATATTCGGTTGTATTGTATTGATAGCAGTCGAGCTATCTATGCTGTAAGGCCCCATGATGCTCTAAGTGTGTGCGCTCAGGCTTTGATTATGCTGATTCCTGTGATGCAGAGCTGAGTCAGAATAACTGGAATCGGCATGTTTTTTTTTTTCCTGATAATCATAAATACTCAGGTATACTTCATACTCCGAAGAACTACAANAAAAAAAAAAAAAAAAAAAAAAAAAAAAAAAGAGGACCAAGCATGACAACATAGATCCAGAAATATGAACTAACAATAAAATGTTTTCAGATAACTCAGTAATGATAGAAAAGCGACCTCCAGTCCTTGATTATCAGAATTATCAGAAGGACACATAGCATTGCTTCTTTACCTGTCATGAAACAAAAACTTTATCATAATGATTTCTGAAGGTAAAGTGAGTTTATGATCAACCCTTCCCTCCATGATGGATATGAATCACTACTTTGCGTGGATCTCCGAGAAGCACTTCACCACAACTCAACGAGCCTGGCGAGTGACAGGTGACAGGATGGCTTTTTTTAAAGATCTTCTTCACCCCTGATGAATGGGGCAGGATGTGTGGCTAAAAACAGAATAATTTCACTCGTGCACCTCTGGTACTTTTCTGTGCAGGTCAGGGGGAAGGCCTGAGCACCTGCTGCAGAGGACCAGCGCACCGATCCCACGGGGCTCTGGGCCACAAACGGAATAACAGGTAATTACATTGTGGACACCGCTCCACGATGGCCACAGTGACACTTTAGACAGACAGACAGAAAAAGAAAGAAATATGTGATGCATGCTGCACATACCAATGGGGCTTTATCCAAACGAGCCTATAGCTGCAAGCAACGAAGAGACGGAACATAAAACACCAAATGTGACAAACTCAGACGCAGATCTGTGTGATCTGTATAAACAGATACAGCGGCGCAGCGCTGGATGTGAACTCACACAGATAACTGGGCTATGTACAACAACACACACTAAATCAGGCAGTAACGACGACAAACCGTCTGGAAAATGGACGCACACAGTGTAGCAAGAAATCACTTTCTCCTCCCTCCCTTCTTCTCCCTTTCTGGATGACAAATCCTATCCTGGAGTAAATATTTTGAGGATAATTGAACTGATTGTTATTTGCAAGTTTCTCTGTCTTGAATATAAAGGCGTCGGCGTGCCTGATCGCACTCATAATAACTTTCAGACCATTTGCAAAATATATTCATAATGTGGCCAGTCCTAAATCGCTAATATGTCATGATGTATTATTTATTTGGCTTTTGAAATACACACTGCAAATATCTTTTAACACTGAAAAGTGTGAGATCCAAAAGCAAAACGTGACATATGAGCAGACATCTACAGAAAACCTTCTCGCTAAGATCTTGCAAACTCAGGGAGGTTATGCAAAATCTGGGAAAAAATAAAAATTGGACACAAAATGAGGAGGAAAAAATTGTTCAATAACATATTTATTCTGGAGAAACCTTCACAACCGAGGTGTAACCTGAGTATATTATTGGGATTTTCTTTTAAAGAAAAAGAAACATTAGATATTTTCGGATCACCACTTCACTATTGATTTTACTCACTCCATCCCTCTGACCTTGCTATTCAGCGGCACCCCGCTGTGGATACGCACTACATTTCAGCCTACAGTGTTAAGCCTACCTACTGCCTTCAGATAGCCACTAGGGCTACGAAACGTTTCTAAATCTAATCACAAACGGACCGTAATTAGACAAGTAATTACCAGCGTAATTAACATCCTCTTTCTGCTCGCTGTGCTTTGATATGGACGGGCAGAGAGCTCCGCGCATTATGGCACAGACAGCAACTGTGGCAGCGGATAAAGTCTTTATTATTACTGCTGGAAACCCATCTGGTAATAGTCTTGCCCGAGACCTCCTCCCCCCTAATCAAGGTTTTAATTAAAGACGGTTGAGGGCCATGGAGAACATGAAGGCCAGTAATTAAGACTAACATTGGACCTTAACAGATGCAACCCTCCTCCTGCGTCGGTGCAAAAAAAAAAAAAAAAAANAAAAAAAAAAAAAAAAAGAAAAAAGAAACTAAAAATCAAGACGCGCACACATTTGTGCATATTGATGATCATCATAATGCATCACAATATGTAATTTAAACACGAATCAACTATATTCCCCAAACGTGATCTTTACGAATAATCTGTACCATAAATAGTTGAAGTAAACTTTAGAACCTGTCAATAAAAACGCAGTTTTAGATAGTTTATAATAAATTCCCTCCCTCATTTTATAATCAGAAGCACATTCCTATTTAGTGAGGGGAGTGTGGTTGCTTGTTTTCGTTTCATGTTTTCTTTGACATGTACTGAGTTGAGGACAGCTGTAGGGTTTAGTAGCAGGAGAGAGCCCCCGGTCACCCTGCATTAGTGTGATGCCTGCGCGCATAGCGCGACATCTGAGGGTCCAAACAGGGCAGGAGCTTGACAATATCATAATTACACACACACACACACACACACACAAACTGTAATGGTTTAAAGTTAAACTTCACAGCAATATTTAAATTGGGTTTCTTCTAAAAGTGCTGTCAGGATTAGTTAAAAATGAAATTAGCTATTAGAAAATAAGAAATCAGAAAAATCATCTCGGATCAGATGTTGTCCCGCTGATCATATGAATGATCAAGGACCAGTTTCAATCGTGGCTCCAAAACTAAAATAACAGGACATGTGATATCACAAACTTATACATAAGTAGGTTCTTTCAAGTAGCATGGTCAAATTTGAAAAAAAAAAAAAAANAAAAAAAAAAAAAAAATGACAAAGGTTACAATATGTGCACCTGGAAAGTTACTGCCTGTACATCACATAACCTCACACCCATCACACCATATCATACAAAATACAACAGACTTGTGTCAATTGGGTTATAAATATTCAACACATTCGCTCCGATTCAGTAGTCTCCCCCCCCACACACACACACACACACTTCCTCCTTAAGTTCCATTGTGAAAGTTTCTTGTAAGATTTGCCACTCTTCAGATGGGCAAGCAGATGGGCAGACGTTTAGCCAAAATCACCCGCAAAGTTCCTGCCTGCCCATCCACCGCTGGAGAGAACCGATACAAGGCAGTTGCACTTTGGCTTCTCGACCTGGCCACCTCTGCTTTAACCGGTGCCATCTTTATTGTTCATCTGAAAACCACTGCGCAGCCTTAAAACGAAATAGGAAAGGAAAACGTTGTAACTTAGAACAAAGATTCTAATTTAAAAAGTATAGTACAACCATATTGGCGGCCCTTCATCATCAGTCTGCATTCTCTCTTAAACTAATGCAAGAGCTCAGCTATACGTCATAGTATTCCATAATGCGTGTAACTCTATAACAATTTGATATTCAGTGATTTCACAAGATTTAGTATCTCACAGTCTAGATCACAGGCGGGTGTGCTTTAAATTATTCACTTATTGTATATTGTCAGAATAATACAGCAAACCTGATCAATAAAAGCCAATAACACCAAGCTGGAATCTATACAAAGCAGATCTGAAGTATTTGTGATCATTGTGCATATCAGAACTTACAAAACCAGCTTCAGATGGTTACAGAGTGAAAAACTTGGTCTGCATGCTGCAGCAGTTCTCAATCTCCCTGCCCACTGCGCTCCACCATCGCCACTTGTGGAGCTTTTCTGCCCCCTAGCGGCAAAGAAAAGATCCGCAAATCTTTGTGCACCAGTGTCCTGTCACCTCTGTTGTATTGTCTTATATGGGAACATGCTGTTAGGTTAATTTGCAGGTTAGGTTAACCAGTACTGACCTCGTATGTTTTATATTCAGGTGCACTGGCAGGCGTTTGCTGAGCAACTCCTACCTCTGATTTATTTGCTGTGCTTTCATTGCTTGCAAATTACATTCTATTCGTTTTGGCAGTTTTTTTTAAAGTACTTTTCATGTATGTTGTTTTGACTTATATGTTGACAGTGTGGCTGTCATGCAGAATAATCACTGATTATCGACTGAGACCAAGGGATGTCCAACATTTTGAAGCAGGGACAGACTCAGAGGAGAAGGGTCAGCATTCAGCCTGTGAGTTTTGTCATCTTTATGACATAATGTTTTAGAGTTGCTTTATTTGCTTTATCAGTGAAAGAGACAATGATCTTTATCCAGTCCTGGTTTCACTGATGACAGGTCCCAATTTTAAGTTTCCAGGCTGAAAAAATTGCTCTTAATTAATTAATTAAAATATCTTTGTGTTTCTCCACCTTAAGTCAGAGCTATCTGGCTGTAAATACAATCACAACTGATCACAAGATTTACATATAATCTCTGCCATGTTTTTCACCTAAGGAGTCAAACTAACATGTCTTCATGGTTTTAAAAATATTATCTGTGTTTATATAAACACTAACATCCCATAGCAACTGAATGACATCCTTTACAGTCAGTGTGACGTATTGTTCACTGATGCATTTTGTAGTACATATGTAGCTGCCTGCAGTGTGAATAGGAATAACCTCTCATGTCACTGAGTTTGTGCAGGCAGACTGTGTAGGTTGTAACACTGCTAAATGTCAGCATACTATGCCCAAATAGTTGTGGTTTATAAGAACTTCAAACATTATATATTTTAATATAAATTAAATGTAGATGTGTTTAACACTCTAAAGAAAACATTTTTTCTAAATATGGGAACTAATACCAATGGTGATTTTGAGCAGTGTAAAATACAGGTCTGTATGTATTATTAGAGCCGTTACATTTACACTTTAAGATTTTTGTCCATTTGCTGTGAACATGACCCATGACATTAACGAGCCATAAAATATCAAAGCAAATTTTAAAAGATCAGTATGTCATTATTGTTTATAATTTAGTATTAGTCTTAATATTTAAAATTAATTTGAGTATACACATATTCAATTTTGTGCCAAAGAAAGAACTACAGACTAAATGCAGGAAAAAATTGGACTTTTATGGTTTTGTATGTGGCTGTTTGGATGAATTACTTAAGTATTGTATTGTGACTTTACTTAAAGAATCTGATTATGTTCCACAGGGTGTCAGAGTAAAAATCCATTACACACACACTGCTGGCTTACAGTGGTAGGGTAAACACATTTTTATTCTATCCACCTTATAATACTTACATAAATCTTCAGAATCTAAAATAATAATAAATATTATAATAACTTTCAAACTAACCTAAGTTAAAGATTATCTACCACTGCATTATGGTTACAATAGAACAAAGCCTGCTGCTCCAGGTAGAGAAAGCAGACAAATATCCTAAATACCCCAGTAATGTTAAAAGAATGAGAATTAATTTTCCATCTGGTTGCATAGAGAGAAATGTCAAACGTATCGGATTGAGACCATTATTTTCTTCATTAAGGGAGCACAGTGGAGGTTGATGAAGAGGTATTAGGGTTTTGCTGCCCCGCATAATTTAGTCCATTGATTAGATGAGCATGTAGCTCATAAGGCCAACCTACTGGTTTTACAGAAAATTTGGTGACTACACTAATGTTCTGGATATTGGAATATACAATATTCTGTAGGTCATAACATGGGTATATTCTCAGAAAATATATTAAAAGATCATTGATGTTACTTAAAAAATAACTCTTGTTAAATTTGTGTCTACAGTAGACACACACACACACACACACACACACACACACAGATAAATTTCCCTTCCATCGCAGTATTTTTGTCTTGTAATGGAAATGTGTAGAGATTCTCTATCTCCCCGTCTCTCATTCTCTCTCTTTCTTTCTCCATGCATGGAGGGAGGCTGGCATTTACTTGACAATGTCTGCCTTTAAGTGCAGGCTTTAAGTGCAGTGTTTTATCTACACCTAAGATAGCTGCAGACCAGGACAATTTAACAGGCAATTTAACTGACCGTGTGTTAGTGAAGCTGTCTGAGTCCCACTCTCTGCCAGAGCACCATGGCATGATGGATGTAGGCAGTCTGGGCTAGGTGAAACCACACACACACAAACACACACAACACAATGCTATCGAATACACAGATACACAGAGATACACAGACACACCGCCCTGCCATATTTTCCCAATACAAACGCATATGGGCCCATCCATGGCCAACCCCCTTCCATTAAGTCAACATCTTGTGTTGGCGGTTGGAACAGTGCGGGGCTGGAGTCAGGTCGTCCAAAACCGTCAGTAAGAGGAGGCAGAGGCGTTTGTCATCCTCCTCTCTGGGCACCATCCTCCTGGAAGAGAGAGAGGGGGGACAGAGGGTGGTGGAGCTATGGAGCATCTGGCTCTGGTAGCTCCAGCTGCAGGGAGAGAAGGGGACAGGAGCTGCACCGCAACCCAAGGGAGACACTCTTTCTGCAGCCAAAACTACTTCACCATCTTATCTGCTCCACAGTGGTGGGAAAAGTACTCAGATCCTTTAATCAATTAGAATTATTAATACTGTAAGGGTACACGTAAAACTTCTGCATTTAAAGTTCTGCATAATAAATTAGTAAAAATGTACTGAAGTACATAAAGTAAAAGTACTTTAGGGAATGGTCCCTGTCAGTGTTATTATTGTGTGTTATAGTGTTGTATTTTGTGTTGAGTATTGTAATTATTGTTGCATCATTTGTCTAATACATGTTCATGCATCAATGATGAAAATCCCCAAATTTAGAGATGCAAGGTTTCTAACCCAACAGTGTGAACAACCTTATTTCTCCAATTTTGGAGCATTTGGAATAGTAATATGAAAATTCTGGAGTGAAATAATTAAAACCCCTAAAAATTTGAGATACAATGTCTTGTAGCTAAAATCTATAAAAAGGTTTTTCACTGTGTACCTGGTACACATCTGTTTTAAGGATTTCCATGCATTCAGGCCAGTTGAAGGGTTACATGCTTACATGCTCATGCTTTTTAAAACTTTGAGATAATGTGTATAATGTATTATGCCATCAAGTTAAAACATGGCTGAGTTATGTTTTTTTACAGCAACGATTCATGAGTTTATCTCATGTTAAAGTTAATTTAATCTAGTAATTTATAATTACAGTCATCAGATAAATGCAGTGGAGTAAAAAGTACAATACTTCCCTCTGAAATGTAGTGGAAGTAGGAAGTAGCACAAAATGGAAAATGGAACATGTTAAACGAATGTGTTAATATATTCTGTAATGCCAATCACTTTGTTTAAAGTAACAGATGTTTTTTGTTTATCTGATATTTGGTTTATCTTTCTCTCTAGATCTTCTTAATCCTTGTCCTCAAATACCACAGTACCACCTGCACCTGATTAGCTAAATCAGGTTTAGCCAATCAAGCTATGGGAAGCGCCAACTCTTGACAAAGTGAACACACCTTATTTAGGTGAAGGCAGAGCAGGGAGAGATGGAAAATTTCCAGGATTGAGAACCCTGATCGAGATGATAGAGTCAATACTCTTTATATCACATAGCATCATAGGATCTTGTGGCTTTTTAAGCATTTTCGTAGCTCCAAAAGTTTCCTCAACAGAATAACCTTAAGTAACAACAGAAAGCCTGGAAACAAAAAATATAACATTTTCACAGTTTTATGCATCGTTTCATTGAAGGTGTAAAGGATGTAATGTAATGCCAGTTATCTAGAGTCTCAGACCACAGGAAAATGTCACCCAATTGATGACCCACAATTCACAGGGCACAGTCATGCAGCCACAGCCCAGAGACAGTGTTAATGTAGCATCAGCACACATGATGTTTAGCTAGTGGCAGATATTTAGCACCAGACTCTACTGCCTTTGAGGGCACATTGTGAAAGATCAATGGATGATTGAAAGCTTGAGGACAGCATTTAGTCTTGCCACTTAATATTCCAGTGTGTTCCAGGGTTTGTTCTCAGGCCATATAGCTACACTGATTGAGGGATGAGAGAAAATTAGATATTTTGAGGGAGGGCATGAGAAGTCCTCACACCCATTTTTCCTTTACTGTGTAGTATGACCTTTGCTGAGGGAAGATCTGGGGCTGTGGAGACCCTTCCCCAATCTGAGATATCCTCCAGAATTAATTAACCTCATTCTCTAATTAGGCCTGTGAGATTGCATTACAGATTAGGGAAGTGCAGCCAGAGATCTCTATACCATACTCCTTCAATAATTACCAGGTGTATGCACTTCCTGTTAAAATTTTAAAACATCCAGGCCCCTAAACCTTTTTCAGGGTGTCATGGCATTGTCAAAGGTCATTATTTATATAAATTATATAAGCTGTCTCTTTAAATATTATAAGACATAAAAATTAACACATAACATAGAGAAGAAAAGCAAATATGCACTGAACATAAAAAAAAACCCAAAAGTGTAGATTTCAATACTTTCTGTGTGTGGGGTTAACACAGGCCTTTACCACAGTGTGACGATGCTGTTATGGTTAGCCAGAGAAGCAAATGAAATTAGCAACACAGATCACAAGCATCTGTTTGATGTTACTAATGATGTGTCAAGGGAGCTGCCATGTGCTATTGTTGTGATCAGCTATAGATGCATGTCTGTATAATGTGATAAATGTCATATTCCCAAAAGAGAGAGCATGAATTTAGTGTTCTTTCCTAAAACTGGATTATTAATGTCAATCCTTCGGATGGCTACAGAGAGCCAGGGGGTGCCAGCTCACACAACAAACACCGGTCCCTACAGCCTCATGATGAAGGTCCCCAGACAGTCTTCTGCTAAACAGCTCCAGCTAATCTTCTTTTCATGCTCTTCATTACGACCTGTCAGAACATAAATTGACAGTAAATTTCCATCTTTATTAACACAGCACTAAAACAGCATCTTTAACTGTTTTGCCCCCTTGTGCAAATGTTAATGTTTAGCAGTGACCAAGAGGCTCAATTAAGCTCAGGCATAAAATGATGCTGCACCCTTACAAATTCCCTCTTACATACATAGACACCCAAAGAGCCTCACAACTACAATTCCACCTTAATATGCCTCCTCAAACGTTACATCCTCCGTTGATGACCCCCTTTGAAGACCTATTCAGACAGACACTTGCTCTCCACATATTTGCAGCTTGAGTAACGATGGGAAAGGCCATGCTTCACAGAGCACCATGGTGCCACAGTCCTGAGTCTGAGCCTTGCTGCGGCCTTTGCCATATAACACAGTAATTACTAGATCAAATCTGTTCAAATTGAGGCAACGCTGTTCTGTGATCCCTCCTATACTAATCAGCACGTTGAGGTATGGCTGTGTGACTATAAATTGCTGACTTAATTAAAACCGGGACCTCTCTGTCATCTAATTACAGGGAGAAAAGGTTATTGCTTCAATGCAATTTTCCAAATATGATTCCTTCACAGTTATTAAAGGCTCAGGCGTCGTTTATTGTTTCAGATTTTTCAATATGGAAATGGCCCCAGTGACAGACGTAATGACTCGGGGAAAACGCTTCATCTCGATAGTGGCCTGGCGTGGCCATTTGTCTAAGATAAGTGGAGCGGACAGGAACAGGGAAATGTCATGGGAGGCATCCCATGATTGCCTCCACTTTACAGTTGTCATTAAACAGAGCAAAGGTTTCTTTTCTCCTATGTGGCAGCAATGAGAAGTTTATTAATCTATCTAGAATAGTAGGGGCGGTGAATTATTATAACTATGAAAATTCACAAGGGAGAGGGAAATTGTGGAGAGTAATTGTGTGATGAAAGACTGTATATTCTCTGTTATTGTTCACTCCTCTACCAACCCTAAAACCTGAGAGACAACTACTGTAGAAAAGGGACACAAAAGTGATATTCATTAAGAAAAACACAAGGAAATCCCTAGAATACACTGCAACTACAAGCAATTTGTACAAAAAAAGTGGATGCAAGCAAAACTGGGGCTATTTAACTATGCAAGAATCACAATACCCCAAGACAAAGACATTGCAGTTGGAAACACACAAACACCAGAGTAACGTGAGCTGAAATCTTTTTATTTATAAAGATGAAGGTCGGGCTGCTTCAGTCAAATGAGTAGCTATTTTGGATAAAAGAAGATGACAAGCAATGATGGTCTGTGGCTGACATCTAACCAGGGACTTTGTGATTAACATAGATGCATTTTAACCGTCTTAACCACTGAGACATCCTATATTGCCTTAATTGTCATTTTTGGGGTAATAATCTCTTTATCTCACACTCTTTGTGTATAAGGCTCCACATTTAAACACATTACAAATGTTTCCTCTGCTTTCTGCCTTAAAGCTGCAGTAAGAAAGTTTGACAGTTAAGTGCTCATCTAAGTTTACCTTTATTCGTGAAATGCCTGCGCATCATTAATTTGCATAAGATTCTGGCATTATCTTATGCATTTTTACAGAAGCTTTGAGCACAGATTAGTTATGGACAACTGAGAGGCCTGCCTTTGATAAATGCTGAGTGTACTTTTACAAGGCCTTTTTGGGTGACAGCAATCAAATTCGCTGCCATACATCAGTGTAGGATCTTGCTTATTTACTCACTTCAAAGCGGGCACTTAGATACTAAAACATTACATTATATTTTATACTTAAAAAAACTACAAAGCTTTTTGCACAAAACCGTACTCATCGGCTAAATAAAGTCCAGGACTCTGAGCATGGGGCAGAGAGAGGCCACGATGCCACTGCACTGTATATCCTGGACACTAATGCTGTGTGTCTCCTACCATAGGGTTTTCTTAATCACATTAACCAAAAGCTTTCTGCAGTGTGTGTGTGCGTGCGTGTGTGTAATCTCATGGTTAACTGAACACCCCTGTGGCTGCAGCCCCTCCCCTTTCTTTTGCTCTGTAAAATATTCATGTTGAAAGCTAGGCTTTTCATCCATGTACTCTCTCCAACATGACCAGAGTTGTTCAGCAATGCTATATTTTCTGAGATCAATCCCAACTTTTCAATGACCTTCGCTATGTTCACCCCAAAATTTCCAAAAGCAGCACACGATTGACTGGATCTAACAACAAAATTATATTGGCTAGTATCACAGTCAGCAACCGCTGCACCACTGTTGTTAATGTTAAAAAGGTGCCATAATAATATCAATAGTTTTTTTTCCCTGTCATCCAAGGTTATAAGATGCATGTCTGATATAAGTAAACATAATATTTAAATGTAGCCCACACTTTGTAAAGTTTCTGTATTTTTTTTAGTAATGGTAAGTGTGTCTCAGTGGAAAAAACACATTCTTATTTCTTCATGTCTACACGCTGATTCAAACAGACTAGGCAAGACTAATTTAAATACATTAACTGTTCATTAATTGAATAAAGAGGCTAGTTAGCCCCGGGGTCCCTTTACAATCATAAACTGGGGTGTACTGTTTATGTAGAACAGCAAAGTGCCATGTGCTGGCTTATTATGCTAATTATGAATGGCAAAATCCATGTTTCTGCTGCCTACAAAGGAGGATCAGGCCTGGCAGTGTCAGCAAGTTGTTTCTAGGGCAGACTCTGCTCTTCCATATTACAGCATGTTGAGATACAACTGAGTAATGCGAATCTTCTGGGGGTTTTTTTTCATGTAGATATGATCTCACACAGTGTCAAGCGTGGACTTAAAAAACTGGACTGCAGTCACTCATATATTTCTTTTTTAAGTTATTTTGCTTTAACCGGCTTCCTGAGCCCAAAACATAACAGCAGCTGTTATTATGCAGCACAGGAAATAGTTTTTCCCACTCTCACAATGACTGTGGAGTGAAGCTCAGTATTGTGGTCAATAAACCAAACATATATTTGTGTAACTCTGATGATGCAGTGAGCCAACACATGGACTGCTCTGTTAAAATGTGTTACACTTACTTTTTCCCTGTACATTTGTACTTTCCTGGTCATTTAAAATCACTTCCACCACCCACTCCACTCCCCACCAGCACAAGTGATGACAATAAATTAGATCATAAGTTCATTCCTGTTCTCTTGAGTTTCGTGATTTTAAGAATTTTCATGTTGGTGTTATAGGATGATTTTTATGAATGTTTCATTTGTTACATTAGAAACTAGTTAATTAGACTTCATTCTGCAGAGCTGCATAGACCCTTCTCACTAGATATTTGATTTGTCACTGTAAGCAAACCAGAATAAATTAATAAAGAACTCAACAACAATATGGCTGCATCCTATTTAGGCTAGCCAGAGTGCCTGGCTCTTGGTAATATGCATGTTTACCTAATTACAACTGCGCTTTTTCCTGAAACAAGTCAAAACCTCTACAGTGAAAATGGTAATTGGGTTTGAACTCTATTTCTATCCCAAACTTGTACCTGTAGTTTACACTGCACAAATACGCTGGCACATGAATTCTGTAGTCTTTTTTGTTTTTTTTTAATAGCCAATGCAAGTTGGTGCAGGTGAGACATGAACAAATGAACCAGCCTGACTTTGCGCAGTACTAAAAAGTGCATTTTCCCCGGTTCCAGCCTGACAGTCCACGCTGACTTTACAGCGCCAGTGGGTTTGTATGTCAGCCTGCAACGTGGCGCCTGAAGTGTTCTCGTGTTACCGACAGCCCGTAAACCAATGGCAGACGCTCTGTCATTGCATTAAGGCTGAGCCCTGTCTGAAACGCGTGCTGTGATTGGCTGTGCGTAAGGCGGTAGGAAAGCCGGGTTTGGTTGCATCCCCGTAAAACAGGCACAGCCAGGCTGCCTAAAAACAACCTGGTGAGGGCTTTAGGTGCTGCTGTGGACCTGTCTGCCGGTTCACACGTTCAGGTGCTCCGTAGCACATAACAGCGTGCGGATTTGGCTGCCGGATGCGGCGCTGCTGCGACATTGTTGAAAGGAGGAAGGTTAGTGTATAGCGGTCTAAACTGAGACGCTTGCTTTCATTGTGGAGCAAACAGGCCTGTTGAGAAACAACTGATTTAAGCCTCAGAGAACCTGATGGGCGTCTTCGGCTACGCGTGTGCTTTTCTTCTTTGCACTCTTCTGGTGCACAGTAAGCCAACGTTAAGAAAAGAAAGGGCACATCATGACCCAGAGCTGAGCAGGCAAGCCCACGAAGACAATAAAAGCTTCCAATACGACCATGAGGCCTTTCTTGGCAAAGAAGAGGCCAAAACATTTGATCAGCTCAGCCCCGAGGAGAGCAAGGACAGGCTTGGGTAAGAAAATGCCTCTATTATTCTGATTGGTCCTGGAACACACTAATGTCAGAGATGGAGCCAGTATCACACGGTTATGCGCACTTTATTTTTGTAAATCACGCACAGTCACTTCCCTCATGAATCTGTGGCGTGTAACTGTTCAGGATGAGGACATTAAATTTTAACAACTTGGGCCTTAGTCCCCGAGAAAGATGTGCATGCCAGCTAATCTCACAAACTAGTGCAATATTATGTACTAGGCTCTATTCGCACACACTGCTAGGGTTAATTGCCAAGTGGAAATCTTAATTATAGATCTTCATTAGTGAAGCAGTTGTAGTTGAGGGAGTGTAATAAAGTTGTGTGAAGCTGTTTCAGCGTGTGTGTAAATCATTTCTGTGAGCTTTTTTTCATTATCTTTTCCCACTGCCTTCATGACAAGTTGACACCATGTAACACACGCTGACTAAAGAGCTTTTCCCACAAAGACATGCCTTTCCTGTGGAGTGGGAGGACCCCTGCAACATCACAACGTGGCAACCAGGATCTAAGAATACACTCCAGCTTCAGTACATCTTTATTAAAGGGCCTGGCCTTCTCCTCACACTTCACATTGAAGCCAGGTCCTTTACTGAGAGAATAATTAAATAAATAAATAGATAACTAAATAAATAAATGTGATTGTTTTCCTTTTTTAAAGCATATTGTCTCCTTGTAGTTTCGAAAAACCATCAGAGTTTTGGAGGTGAAATGGTAGACTTGACTGAAATAATGCATCTTGCCACATAAACTTTTTCCTCCTTGCCTCATTTCTCAGACAAATAATAAGACAAAACAACACATAATTGCTTTGACATCAGATTTTCCTGTTTCCTTCATGCTTTTTTACCAAAGGCCCTGTGAATGATCACTATGTATTCACTTTATCTTACAGGAAAATAGTGGATCGGATAGACAGCGATGCAGATGGCTACATCACCACCGGTGAACTCAAGTCTTGGATAAAACGTGTGCAGAAGCGTTACGTGTATGAGAATGTGGCCAAGGTTTGGACCGATTATGACTTAAATAAAGACAACAAGATTTCATGGGATGAGTACAAGCAAGCCACATATGGCTACTACCTCGGTATGGATTCACCTGCATTACATTCACTCAGTTCTATGTGCAGTATGAAAGTATTACACAGCTATTACACAAACCTTCTCTTCTGATTTTCATTCACCCCCTTCAGCCAACCCAGAGGAGTTTGACGATGCAACAGACCAGTTCAGCTTTAAGAAGATGCTTCCTCGTGATGAGAGGAGGTTCAAAACAGCTGATCTGGATGGGGACCAGGCAGCAGATAGAGAAGAGTTCACATCCTTCCTCCACCCTGAGGAGTTTGAACACATGAAGGATATTGTGGTTCAGGTAAGCCTTCTGTAATCACACGGTAATTAAGTCTGATTAGAAAAAGAGGCAGACGAGATGGTAGGTTCTGTTTTGTTATTTCATGGAGTTAGGATTCACATCTGCATTTAGGAAAAAATTTTATTCCCTCAAGTTACTTTTATAATTTGCCTGTCCCTTAAGAAATATTATTTAATTACAGCTACAGATTGGAGTTTCTGTTCAGTGTATTTAATGTGATGGGCCTCTTGGATAAATGTGTTACATTCGGATAACTCCTTAATGACATTTTAACTCAGCCCAGAAATGATTGAGTTTTAGAAATTTTTTTGGAACAGGTCCAGGGGACGTGCTGACTGTCCCACTTAAAACACCGTCTTTAAATATAAATTTGGCTGCATGGAAGAGTTGCGTGGCAAATGTTTGAAGTAATGCTCTATGTGTTCATAAAAATTGTACCACCCATTTGACAGAGTTAATAATTAATAGTTCAATTTTATGATGTCACCGAATGGCACCAAAGAGCTCTTAAGCCAGTAGCATCTTCACTGATTTGACTGAAGCTAAGAAGAGGTCTGAGTTTTACAATAGTCAAGGGTTGGACTCTTCAAAAGTGCCCAGATCTTTAACTTAAACACACAACAATGAGTCCTTTGTGCTTTACCTAGTCATTGTAATAATCAGAAGTTACAACTTCGACAGTATGACAGAATGTGAACAGTTGTGAACAGTAACAAGACTAGCAAAAAAAGGTGCTTATTTTAAAAATAGATGAAGCTTGTCCATGGAGCAAGAAGGAAACATGGACTTTAATAGCCTATGGAACAGCTTACTGAGATCCAATCACAATACAGGCAGAATCCAGATAATGACAACGCTTTTTGTTGCAATGTGTAAACGCAAGTCTCTTCATCGAATGTTGTTATTTAGATAACGTATATGGATACAGTGATCGTATTTTAATGCAAATTCTGAAGGAGCCTATAAGAAAGAGACACTTTACAACTTCAAAAAGGACATGATTACAGGTTAACAGGATGAAGAACATTGTGGATCCCAACCCCGATTGTCAGTTCTTCACTACAGCACTTGAATGCACCACTAGGAAGCATTTTCAGATCATTCCACATCTTTTTTATTGTGCATTTTTGCACTTAAATGCGCTAAAATTACAGAACTTTGAAAAAAACCTGAATGTATCACATGTTTGCGATGATGGATTACCTATCCCAAGATCGTTTCAAGTATCAACAAATTGATTTTAATAGCGTACCAGAATGGACTGAAACCAATGGCGGTCTGGAAGGTAGGGAAAAATGTTTTACTTCACCGTTCCAGTAGTATGCTTTGGGAAATGATTGTCAGTAACGTTACATGTATGAAAATTGAATATATTAGACTCAAACATGCAAAATGGATGGTATGGTCCTTTAAGTACACCAGAGCTCATAATAAGAGCACAAAGTTGTAAGCATCACTCAGATCAGCTGATCATCACAGATTCTTATATAATGAAGCAGTTTATTTTTAAAATTAACAACCCAAAGTAAATCAGGAATAACTCCACAGCCATCAGGCCTACATGGATGATCTTGATCTCTATGAAAAGAAGTGATAAAGATCCATCTCCATGCATCTTACTGCTGCTAACTGCTTTCACTGGCCAGCAGACCAAACTGCAGTTGCAAGCTGATTCTTGAATGATTAGTTTACTTTTGTCCTACTACTTTGAACAGATCCATTATGCCAAAATCAGTTGTATTGTATGCCATAAAATTAAACTATGACAACAATGTTTGTGACTGAAATTAAAGCTACATGCAGCCCTGAAAAGACTCAACATTGCGAGTGTATTGTGATTTGCCTTTCACACGCTAATGGGGTGTAAAGAAGATCTTTGACACTCTTCAGTGTTTGCAGAGCTCCACATTGGTCTCTCGGTTTTATATTTTTAATGAATATATGTTCTTGTTTATTAATATTCAGCCACTACACTACAGAGCCTATATGGGTATTAAACATTCATCAGGGTTCAGAGAGGGCATGTCACCTGCACACAGATCCATTTTTTGTAAGCCAGTGATTTGGATGTCAGCAGCTTTGTTTGCGTGTATTATGCATGGATGCATTGCATTTAAATGTGTGGTGGTTGTTTGATGATTGGCTTACAAGGCTCTGAGTAAGCATTCAGGTAAATTCTGTAGATTGTCAACTCCAGGGTATCAGAGAGAAAACCGCAGACTCAGGTTTGAAAAGGCAGTGTTTCACCAAGGTTAAATTTCTGAAAACTACTGGGCAGATTCTTCTAATATGGAGGGTTTGACTCTCATCAGCTGGGAATCTATAATTGCAGCGTCAGTGTAAGCAGACCCTCAGGGAGTCACTCATACTGCCTTAGGTGACACTAAGTGAAAGTTCCACTGTTGTCGTCCCTCAGGCCTCCCTTTAATGACATCATTAACTCATTTTGCAGGAAACCCTGGAGGACATTGATAAGAATGGTGATGGACATGTGGATGAGGATGAGTATATTGGTGAGTTCAAGCAATGAGAATGTAAAATATAAACAACATTAATAGATATAGCAGCCACATTAAAGAGAGATAAGAGCTTAATAGCAATGAGCTACTCAGCTAATTGAAAACATAAATAGATACATAGATACTGCTATTTAAATGTGTGAGCAGATAGTTTTTTTTTAGCTTCCATTTTGATCAAGAGACAAAAGCTACTGAAAACAGCCTCTTTAAACCCTTCAGCCATGATTTTGGGAATATCTTGTAGAGCTTTTTCAGATTATCTGAGGGGAATCGCGGGTTCATTATTTAAAAGCCCATCAGAGATTTAACTTCACCAAGCCAATGCAGTAACTAAAAATAATCTGTATAAGGATGAAAAGATCAACAAGAATAATACAGCCAAATGTAACCGCAGCACTGCTACTGTTACCTTCTCTGATTTGCAGTTGAATTTATGTATAGAAATCTTTTTTTCACCTGTACACAGCAAATTCAGCAGAGTTAAAATTCTGGTGTTGATGAAAAGAGTGTCAATCCAACTACGTCTGGAGTTAATCTAACTATGGATTTGGTGTAATTTGCCTCTTTTGACACCCGGTCAACTAAATAGTTGGTGTCAAAATTGGGTGTTGAAGCCATTTTTGTCAAATCAACACTGACGGTGTTGATTTGATGATCTGGAAGTTTTTGACACTGGCTTTCAACTCTGAGGGTGTTGGGAGTTTTTTCTGCTTCATTAGTTTGAGCATAACATGCAGTCACAACAACAATGGTTAACTTCAAAATTCATTTTTAGGTAAACATTTAAATGTTAATTTCCTTAAATTTGACTGTTTTTGATCATATCCAAGTTTTCCACACTCTCTTTATGAATAGCAGCCATGCTATCAAAGAGTTCATGCTAGCAGGTGATACTCCTGGACGGAGTTAGAATGAGGTTATTGTTTTTCACACAAAGGCTCTAAAAGGCCCAACATGAGAAGTTAAAAGTTGCTGTTAAAGGCGACATGCAAAGTCTGCAGTAAACACACTGTAGCGACGGTGGATTGAGCTGCTCTGATTCTCCCAGCATGCTTGCAGCAGTGTTACATGCTCTGAGTTCTAGTTCTGTTGTAAATATCTGTTATCATCCTTTTTGTGAATGTTACAGCTTTGTATAAGTTTATTTGTTGCAGCTGTAACAGTTTGAGTTACATTTGAATGCATTCTACTTTTTGGTGTGTCACCATCAGAGAGAGTGTGTGTTCTTGTTATGATATCCCTGCTGCATTCTGCTTACTATTAACTGTTATATTGCTGTTTTGTTGTTGAAGCTTTAATAAGCTTTAACTGAGAAATGCTTCTTATTGAGCAAAGTAATTCCACTTTGTTCAGGGAGAAGTGTTCTTCTCCTCTTCATCATGCTGATGATGAAGAGGAGAGACTAGTGTTGGACAGCATTATAGTCAGTAATTAATTAAGATTTTCTGAAATAAAAATGTGGATTGAAGCAAACAGGATAGGTCTGTCATTTTTTAACATACATTAAATTGTATTGTACTATATTTACACACAATATGCTAATTAGAGGGTAACTCTTAAGTAGTTAAAAAATTACACAATAAAAGAGTTAATTTTTAACACCTTACACTAGTGTTGAAAATATGTCACACTTTAAAAGAGTTCAGTTTTAACTCCTGACACTGGTGTTGAGAATATTTAACACTTTGTAGTGTCGAGCAGTGTTAAATTTCAACTCTGCACAGAGTTAATATTTACTCCATTATAGTGTTAAAATGCTAACACTTTGAAAAGTGTTGAAATAACACTTTTGGGAGTGGACCCCATGAGACACTTTGAAAGTGTTGAGATTAACTCTTACAGAGTTATTTTGACTCTGCTGAATTTGCTGTGTAGCCTAAATCACATAACTCACTTCTGATGCCCTGATCTAAGTTGTATTTGTTGGTGGGTTTTTAGAAAGTTTGCATTGTGTTATTTTTACACACTAAAAACATTTACATCTGCCATTGTAGTTGTTTGCCTCCATTTCTGTGCTGACGTCATGCTCCTTTGTTGTTTCAGCGGACATGTTTGCCCATGAGGACGGTGGTCCAGAGCCAGACTGGGTCAAGACTGAGAGGGAACAGTTTTCTGACTTCCGAGATCTAAACAAAGATGGTAAGATGGATAAGGAGGAGATACAGCACTGGATAATGCCCCAAGACTACGACCATGCCCAGGCTGAGGCCAGGCATCTGGTTTATGAGTCTGACCAGGACAAGGTACGATAGTGGCTCGAGTGTTTCTTATCATCTTGTGTATATGACATTATGTCCACATAAATAAGTACAGGTTTGAAAGCGTGCTTGTATAAGTTGAGTTACGCTAGCATTTTCAGATCACTTTATAAAAGTTTTCTGTCTACATTTAAACAACAAAACAGTATAAAAATGCTGAACTCTTCTATTGAACATATGATGGCCAGTTGAGGCTAGCAGTTTACATTGTTTATTTCAAGCAGCTTTTTCCCTTTTTTGGAGGCTGAGCAAGCTGAGCATTTGTTGAGCAAGCCTGAAGAACTGAAAGTCAAGATTCGCAGAAATGTGTTGTAGAATAACATCTGGTTTCTGCTTAATGCAGACACAACAGTGGACATGCGGGAAAAGTTACGCAATTGCGGCCCAAATGGCTGCCCGCAGAGGTCACACTTGAGGGTTGCTTGTGAGGTTGCACCACTTGATTTTTGAAACAAGGAGGAAGGGGAAGTGTATATGTTCTATTCAAGGTCTTACTGACCACCGCCTTTTTTGTCTTGTAGCCAATGCAAGTAACAGAAGTTACTCCTTTCATTAATCAACAACATCTCTCTTTCACTGCCTCCATGTTATGTTGTGGGTAACTGAACCGGAAACTTCTTCTATTTCTGCTGGGTTTGTTTTTGTGTTGGGGGGGNGGGGGTTAAGAATGGCTTTATCCTACAGTGCCACTGACAGTTCCCAGAATTGGAAGCGCATGGCAGTCATGCACGGTTGTCATGAAAGCTCGAGAACCATGAACACGGTCCATTTCGGAGCTGTCTCTGTCTATGTCTGCATTGTGTGGCTAAAGCCACCTGTGATCTCATGCAATGGCAGTCCTAACGGTTGACCATTACTGACAAGCCTTTAAAAATCTCATAAATTTAAAGTGGAATGACATTACCAGACAACTTTTATTGCAGCACAGAATTCCTTGTTTTAATGAGACTGAATCTGCTTCTCACAAGTTTCTTATTCAAATGTTCTGGTCAATTTTAAAAGTGGCATAGTACCTGTAGAGGGCACTGTTTAGTCATTTTCAAACTAACTCTTGATTGAATTTTTTAAAACACATTTTTACATGTTGATTATTAGAACAAGGCTTACTGATCTTGTGTGTGTGTGCGCCCTTCTTAGGATCAGATGCTGACCAAAGAGGAGATCCTAGAGAACTGGAACATGTTTGTGGGAAGTCAGGCTACCAATTATGGAGAAGATCTTACCAGGAATCATGATGAGCTATGAGTTCAGTGTGTGTGTGTGTGTGTGTGTGTGTATGCACGTATATATTGGAGGAGTGTTGTCTGAACACCAACACCACAATCAGACTTGTGGCTTTCCCCTTCACCATGAGCACTGCTCCTTCCTTCCCTCACAGTAGTAGGACAGCTGTTACTGTGTTGGAATCTAACTGGCACTGTACACAGCCTAGGAGAGGAGGGAGAAGCTTTGATCCTACCACTAAGGGTCTGCTGGGTTTTTATATCGGCTTGGTTCTGTTTCTGACATTCAGGAGCAAAGTCAGACCCACTGGACTTGATTTCCATTGATGGTGCCTTCCAGCCGTGATGTCAGCTTCGCTGCCTCTGTAATGTGCAGATCGACTTTGTTGAAAAGCTGATTGTAGAGTTTTATAGATATTGTCACAACTTCTTTTTGTTAATGTGAAACTAAAGTGCAGAACATTTATTCAGATTTTATTTATTTATCATGTGAGTTGAGAAATACAGTGTTGAGCTTGAGATCTGGTGTACCTTTTGTTTACAGTTTACCAGGCCAAATAATTCTCATACTTTTTCAAATTAGTCTCTTCTAGTAAAATGCTTTCAGAACTCTTACTAATATGTTTTAATGGGATGGTTTTTGCACATGCTTTTCTTTTAGTATGGCCTGTGAAAAATGATTTCTTTGTACTTAGTTTGAAATGTATTTATTGCTAAACTTAAGGGCAGCAGGTATAATACTCTGTGTTCCATATTAATTTGTTATTTACTTTGATTATGTTATAATTGGGTTTTACAACTATAAACATGTAATAAGGTTTGTTTTTTGGAGGTGCTCCCTTGGCTTAAACACAAAAGAGGGGTAAAAGAGTTACTTTTGTGTCCTGTTACATCAGTCTTATCTGCTGTGTCAGATGTACAAACTTACTGTATTTGCAGCTGTATATACAGTATTAACCTGATGTTTTTTGAACATATGAAACCCATTTTCTCAAATTCATCTTTTGTCTGTTTTCAGTGAATAGTCTATGTAACTATGCAGCTTGTTAATATTATGACTAGGATATAATTTTTTTTCCCCATGGTTAATCATACTCAAAACATTTTCTTATTTCCCTCCTTTTTGTTTTAAAGCCATTATTCTGTTTTGTCTCAAAACATAGTTGCAAATATGATCCACATAAAAGATCAACACGTCATTTACACTACACATGCTAAAAAAAACTGACTCAGTTAACACAAAAGTATTTTAATTTATATATGTTCAATTGTGGACTCAAGCTTTGGGGGAAAATGTGATCTTGAAGGAAATTATACTGACACTTAAAGTCAGAGGTAGAAGCAGAAAATACTATGCATAAACAGTTTTTTTTTTTTTTTTTTTTTTTGGATATTTCATTGAAAATTATATATTGCTTGCATAACAGAACCTTTAAAACTCCACTCTGCATCATCACACACTGCATGTAATAGCATAATCAGTTGATTCTGGTTTCCGTAATGCACCAATCTGCCCAATATCATGGAGTGCAGTAAGTGTATTGAAAAAAGGTTTTAGAAATGCAGATTTTTAAATTTAACATTATTTTTAAATCCTGCAATATTATCTGAATTATCTCACTAAATGTAGTTTAATTAGTGCCTTTGCAGGTCTAGATGAAGCAGTGGCCTAATTTCCTCATCTTATTGCCTTTAAAGAACACAGGAACAAATGTGGTGCTGACACCTGTCTGTTCATTCAAGGTCTGCAGCAATCAGATTCCAGTATACATAATACTTTAAATACTCTTTCAACCCTCCAGACTAATACATATTTATCCAGATTCTCTGTTAATACTGAGTCATTCTACCTGTACTCACTCAGGTTGTGAAGCTAACATATTTTGGAACTTTTGGGTATCTCTTTATTAGTGTTTCTTTTTTCTTGACTCAGTAGGTGCTTCTAAAATACTTTGTGAGTCTCTGTGTAGATGCATGTGGGATATGCTTCCTTAAAACTGCAAAGAAAGTTAACATACACCAAGGCCAGAAATAGACCCATGTCTGCATCCATCAGGTCCATCAGTGTAACCAGTACAGATATCTGTAGATCTCCACATAATTTTTGACTCAGTTAGCATTAAATACAGAAAAAAGGGGTATTCTCTTAACAGTGTTTTCGACAAATTGCACTGTACACACATACACACACACACATTCACATGCACAGTAGAGATGGAGTTAAGATGACTTGCTGTTGCTGCTGGCTGTAGCAGTAAAACTGAGCTGTAACTGAGAAAGCAGCTCTGCCACCCAGCCTGTCCCCTCTGCTTGCTCATGTGGAACATATAGATATATGTGTGCCAGTTAGCAAGACAAGTCAAGCGGGCCCAATGCGATAAAGCTTATTAGAGACAAGGGACAGAGCGATGTATGTGTGGGCTGATCTGTTGTAATGTGGGACCTTCTTCAAGCACTCTCAGACCATGACTACTGAAAAACAAGTGTCTTGAAATTTGTTTCTCAAATATTCATTGTTTTGGTGTTTTTACTCAGATATTTTCCAGTTGTATTTTCCAGTTACTGCAGTGGTTAGCACTGTCGCCTCACAAGATGGTCCTGGGTTCGATTCCCAGCCGGGGCAGGGCCTTTCTGTGTGGAGTTTGCATGTTCTCCCCATGTCCGCGTGGGTTCCCTCCGGGTGCTCCGGCTTCCTCCCGCCTCCAAAGACATGCATGTCAGGTGAATTGGAAACTCTAAATCTAAATTGCCCGTAGGTGTGAATGAGAGTGTGAATGAGTTTGTCTCTGTGTCAGCCCTGTGATAGACTGGCAACCTGTCCAGGTGTGCCCTGCCTCTCGCCCTATGACTGCTGGGATAGGCTCCAGCCCCCCCATGACCGTCAACAGGACAAACAGGTACAGAAAATGGATGGATATAATATAACTATAAAAATAATAGGACTTAATTTCATAAGAAGCTATGCAGGTGAAAATTAGCTCTGAGCTAAATGGCAACATTTATGTTTAACATTGTACATGGTCCCTTTTCTGGACCAAATTACACCTATTGATAGTTGGTCATCAGATCATTTTGCCTGATTCCTTCATTGAAATTATTACTTTTGAAGAAATTGACAAAAATAGTAAAATAAATAAATAAAAATCCTATCACAATTTAACAAAAAATATTTTAAATTCTAGGATCTGTCCCTGTTCTTCTCTGGGTCATGCCCCAACCTTCTACCAAGGTTTGTCAAAATCAGGTCAGATGTGGGTGAAAACAGACGTAATTAATAAGTAATCAAATTCTGGTAGCTCCAAGAACAGAATTCTTTTAAGATAAACTGTTCCCTTACTCATCTGACAAAAAGCACCAGATCTGAGGAGCATTCATACTGGAGGTCTTGCCTGCAGTGATATGTATTTTAAGTGTTGTGATTCATTTTAGTTCTTGCTAAAATCCATTACTTATTCTAATGGCTTCTCTGTTGGTTTGGTAAACAGCACCGGGTCAGTCTTGCATTATACTTTTGTATAACTGAAATACTAAATAGCTCATCATACTTACTCTAAATAACACATGAGGGTTGTTGTGTCAGTGTGCATCTGTGTGTACAGGCCTACAGTGTGTGTGAGTGAAGGTGGATGAGTGTTAGTGATGCACAGAAATGTAAAATAACCAAATGTGTGTGTGATGGGCAGACATACAGTACACTCTGTCTGCAGCTTGCCTTGCGGTCATGTTTAACAGCCTGCTTCTCCTGTTTATGATTGGCTCCTAATCATTCACACCGGGGGAGTGTGTGTACAGTAATGCCTTCAGACTGATCTCATATGAGTGTCTGTGTAGATCAACCCCTCTCCACTGATAATAATGAGCCCTCCAGGTGAGAATGGGGTGGAGAAGGTGGGAGAGGGGGGTCATAAAGTATAGCATGTTAATGTCAGAGACCATGAGCCCTCCCCCAGCCAGTATAGCTCTCACTTAGTCTTGTCCACAGTGGGAGTTATGCCTGCTTTAATAGAGTTTTTATTCATTGTACGCTGCCATTCTCATATCAGCAATTAACAGCAGCATACCCAAAATGACTGCTACAATTAAACTGCCTGCATAACAAACTATACAGCGTTTCTGCC